>JAKCPI010017891.1:0-37999 GCA_023213315.1 Euborellia annulipes | reverse complement strand
TGTTTCCAAGGTTTTTTTTTTATTTATTAATTAAAATTAACACTTAATACGTATTTCGACGAGTGTTAATTTTAATTAATAAAAAAAAAAAACAAACCTTGAAACACATAACTAGTGAATTTTACCTTTCATATATATACACATAATGTTTCAACTTGAGACCTACGGTTGAAAGTTTAAATCTAAATAAATTTTTAATTCGAAGAGAAGTTACTGTTGATGTTATGGAATGGAAAATTTGTTTTTGAATTTCCATTTTTCATTCAAAATTAAAATTTCACTTATTCTCGTCTCCGGCTCTGAAGATGGCCTAGACCAGTGCCGAAACCTCTCAATAAAATAAATAATTAGTAGCCGAAACGTAGAAACCTGGAACGGCACAATAAAAGAAATAATTTTCTTGGATTTTATTTTTTTTTTTTTGACTCCGCCTTAATACAAATTTATATTTTTTAGCATTAAAAATGTTTGTTTTTGTATTATTTTACAAAATAGGGGAGGGGGGAGGCGTTGTCACATAAAGTTTGGAAACCACTGCTCTAGAGGCTAACATTGCTGCGGTCCGTCGACATTAAATAAAAAAATCTTGTGTGACTGGTCGCACAGCACACAACTTTCTCTTACCTCCGGCAATCGAAAGTTGTGTTCTGTGTTTGTCCCACCAGATTTTTGTGTCGACATACAGATTTAGCTGACAGTACTGTACATTTGAATTCAAGCTGTAATAAAAATATGACAAAAAAATTAAAAATCTTTTTAGGTAAAGTACTATTTCCAGGTGGAGTATTTACTCCAAAAGTTGATAGAAATCTACAATTTTAGTGCAAGGAGTATATACGAAATTTCATCGATCTGGCTGCTCTGGTTTTTAAGCAATCGTGTTCACACACACAGACATAATTCCAAAAGAATATACGAGAAAGTTTCGGGGAAGTTTGTACAAATAGTCCCTAATAAAAAAAAATCGAGATTTCAAACGATTATTTGTATTCCCCCCCCCCACCCCTCGTCCCTTACATGCCGCATTAATATAATATTACAGACGAACGGCATAATAAGAAGCATTTTAGGTTCTTCCTTTCACTTTTCATAGCCAGCTATAAAAATGTTATTTCAATTTCCTGATATTTGCACTTGTTTAATGCAAAATTTATCTTTATTTCTTTTTAACAAGGATTTACCAAAAACCACAAGGATCTAATATTAGAATCAATTAGCGAACGGGCTAGGTGAGAAATAAAAGTGAATCACTCGTTAAATGTTAAGTATAAAGGGACATCCCTCTGCTCACGAGGAAAATAGAAATAATTATTTCATTATGAACTTAACCTTCGGAGGTGTGTGTTAAAGAAATTAAATAGCCCTGGCGCATTTAAGTCAGCCTTTCGGTCAGCGATTTTATTGCCTATCAATTAGTTTAGAAAAATTAAATGAAAAAAAAAATAGAAAAACTTTTTTATAAATAACTAGCTGCACAGTCCGCCTCAATTAGTTTCACTCCCTTTGAAACCTTATTTTTTCCGAGTTTTACTAAAATTTATTTTCATAGGTAATATAGGGTTGTATTTTATATTTCGAATCAAGACATGGAATTATGAATTTCATTTTATTATTAGTTCTACTGGGTTTTATAGTATACTGATTAGGGTGTATTCTAACAAGAAGATGAAATAGTTTTTTTTTATTAATATTCTGAAAGTAGACGTTTTCCCGATTAAAATGATATATCACACCTTATATCCCAATTTGTTGCAAAGATGTTAAAAAAGAATATTTTAAATTGCACTTGGAGCATCGCTAATTACCATATATGGTAAAAAAAGGGCAATTAAAATTTATTTTTAATAAAATAATGAATGTGAGATTTAAATATTTCAATTAATATTAATTATCTATTTATATTAAATTGTAGAAAAAATATTACTATTTTGGATTAATTAAGACAATTTTGTCGATTTGATTGATTTCAATTGATTATTAGCCATTTTAATTGAAATAAATTTTTTCAACAAAGAAGAGACAAATGTAAACAATCAATTCAAAGAATATTGATAAATGAATATTTATTTTAATTAATTAAACTATGAATATTTAAAACTAGTTTCGTTTCTTCTAGATATTATCTAATTTTTTCAAAGTGAGTGAGTCCTTTCGCTTAATAGAGTTTAGTATTTTTTATATATAGAATTTTTAAAATAAAACCTTGCTTAATCTTTGAAAACATTTCTAAACAGCGCAAAAAACGTCAAAAAGTCTTCTCAAATGTAGATAAATTAATAAGTAAAACACATGGTGATTCATTAGTAGTAAGCCTACTGGCATACGACACAATTTTTTTTTTTTTTGATTGATCAACAAGCCTGAAAAAGGTCACAAGATAAGATCGAAACGTCCCATGATTTGATGGTTGGCCGGTAAATTTAAAAATATTTTTTTTTTTTTATAATATTGTAATTAATTTTATGTCCTTTTTGAGAAAGGGAACGTTTCTAAAATTCCTATTCTGGGAAAGGATGCGGTGGAATATTCAAGTATGTATACCCCTGGCAATTATTATAAAAAGAGTTCAAGTTAAGCATCAAAGCAGTTGCAAATTTATAGATTAATGGTCAGTAAGTAGCCAGCCCCGAGCCCATAACAAGATCCGAGAGCCTTGGCCTCAAAACAAACAAAAGAGCCAAACAAATAAATAAATCCACAGATTATTATTTATTTACTTATTCAAATTTAATGTCGCATCATATTTAAAAAAAAATAATTGATTTTCTTAATTTGAATAAATTTTGTTTTTGTTGTTGTTGTTGTTGAACTAACGAAAGAGAAATTTGAATATAAATGAAAGAATTTTTATTTATTTATTTATTTATTTTTTGCATTGATTGTGGTTTAAACCAAGATCCGAAATTTAAGTTAAGCAACACCAAGAAGTGCTGAAAATTTGGAGAGATTGTCTCAGAGAAACAAGACTGTCAAATACCTAACGCTTTATTTTTAAGAAAATTTAATCTAATATCGATAATTGAAAAGAAGCGAAGGAAACTCTTTTTAAACTACTGTATTTACATTCCAAAGTAAATTTAACATAAATTATTATTAAAATTACAATTTTAATAAATTAAAGTCAAATTCGATTAAAGATCATTTTTGAAAAATTTTATTAATTTTTCTTTTATTTGATTACGATTGAGACCCCGTCTCTAATTCAATTGGAATGGTAGCCAATCTAAATTGTCGCATGAGGCGGGATGCGAACCCGTGACCCTTGGTACAAATGGCCAGCACGCTAACCACTACACCAAGGCACGAGGGCGAAAAAATTTATTAAAATCTTCCTAAAAATTTGTCAGAAATTCTTTTAAAAACCCAAAATTTTGATATAAGTAGGTATAAACCTATACAAAAATACAATAAATATTGCAAATTTAAATTTGTGTCTTTAATGTGAGGAATCCTCACTGAGGATATCTGGTGAAAATTGGCAGACAAAGTGATAAATAAAAGATTATATTTGCTTGAAAAATCTGATGATGAGTGTGATCGGCACTCGAAACGTCGACAAGATATAATTTTTTATTTTTCACTTTGGCTGCCAATACTCCACACATCAACATATTAATGATATTAAATTTGTTGGGTTTTTAATATGTTTTGTTATATACTAAAATTTTGTTTTTAATAGGATTTCCAATAAAATATTCACAAATTTAAAGATTACCCGAGTCGAAATCGAACGCCTGGTTTGAGTCTACAAAACCTCAGAATCTAATTGTTGTCTAAGTAGACTTAACAGAATCAAACTAGGATTTGAAAGCATGGTTTCTATGGGAATTTGATAGTCTGGTTTGGTTCTAACAAGTCTACTTATGTCCCTTTTGACATGTTTAGACTCAGACCAGGTATTCGAAATACTAGTTTAAGTCTACCAGATCTACTAATACGACCAGCAGTATTGAATGCTGGAATCCTAGTTTAGGCCTATGAATTCTCATTTAAAATTTGTTTATATACATATATACAGAGTGACAAAAAGTTCTGATAATTTTGTTAGATTAGCAAAGAGGTATGCTTGTTTTTGGCAATGAGAAAAATAACTTTTAGAGTGTTTTCTTCAAATATTTCGAAGACATTTAATAGCACTTCACCGCTGATGAAGAAGTCCTATTAAATGCCATCGAAATATTTGAAGAAAACACTCTAAAAGTTATTTTTCTCAATGCCAAAAAACAAGCATACCTCTTTTGCTAATTTATACAACTTGGCACTCCACATTCGAAATTTTTTACTTTCTCTTACATCTATATATGTTAATATATATAGAGAGAAAGTATTGGATTCATGTCAAAAATTCGATGTCGAGAGTTTGATGGATATACACGTTTTGCTCTTTCATTTCGCTACAATTAAATTCTTAAATAAAAGAAAAATCAAATTAATCTTTAAATAAAATATTTTTTTTTTAAATATCAATTTTCTTTAATTTGAGAATAAGATAACATATATTTAAAAAATTTTAAAAATTCCAAATGCTCTTCGTGTCGATTTCAATATTTCTGAGATTCATTACTGAAATTGTTTTAAAGAAAATATGGATGTAAAAATGAGTTTCCATCTCTAAAATAAATCACATTAATTTTTATCTTGACTGTATATGTAGGCCTATACCATTAGCTATCATGTGTGGAAAAATATTTTTCTTTTCAGTAAGAACTTCATTTAGTTCTCTGGAAATGTGAAAAATATATAAATTAATTTTATAAATTTATAATCTTTTTTAATTTGTCTTCTTACCTTTCAAAATGACATGAATGGCCAATGTTCCTTGTATTCATTTATTAAAATTAAAGTGGCTTCTTCAGGCCAATGTGTTTTTACAACTAAAATTTATAATGAATATAATTGAAAAAATTAAATAGAATATAAGATTACATATAGACCTATATAAAAAAAATAAAAATAAAAAATAACAGCTAACCTTATCATTTTGTTTTGGCTTGTTTTTATAAAGTTGACCCTTAAATAAATAAAAATAATTAATAATAATAAAGAAAATTAATGAAAAAAATGAAAATAAAACTTAAAACTTACTTCTTTTTTATCGATAATAAATCCAAATATCCAAGGAATGAAAGAAAATGAAAGGTGGTCATCTATTAAAGCTTTGGCGCTGAGATCGCACTGTTTTTTTTTTGTATTTTTACCCGAGAGGATTAGAAGGTTCAAACCAGTACTTCGAGTCAAATCGAACGCCTGGCTTGAACCTTTTAGTCCTCAATTGAAGACTGCAAGGTTCAAGCCAGGCGTTCAAGTACTGGTTTGAACCTTCTAATTCTCGTGGCAGGTTTAGTAGGCTCAAGCCAGACTTTCAATTTTGACTCAAATACTGGTTTGAACCTTCTAATTCTCCTGGTAGGTTTAGTAGGCTTTAACCAAATTTTAATCCTATCAAATAACAAAGGAATTGAGGACTAAAAGGTTCAAACCAGGCTTTCAAGTACTGGTTTGAATCTTCTAATTCTCCTGGTAGAATCTGTAGGCTTTCACAAAATTGTAAATAAATAACATCCCATCAAATAACAAGGGGAATTCAGGACTAAAAGGTTCAAACCAGGCGTTCGATTTCGACTCGGGTATGTTTGAAAATTGAGACATATTTGCCTTTATTTTATTTTTAAATTGTAATTTTAATGATTTATGTTAAATTTATCTGCCCATTTGACAACCCATAAGCTCTGAGGATGGTCTCGGCCGAGACCGAAACGTTAGACTAATGGGCCGTAAATAAATGAAATAAATGCTAGCTGCTTTTCTTTTTTTTTTCACCCTACTACTCATCAACAACTTTCATTCATACCAATCAAATGAAATAAATAGAGACGGTGTCTAAATGGCCCCCGATGCCGAAAAAGACCTTAAAACCAATTAAAAAAAAAAAAAACTTTCATCCAGCTATTATAATCTACATTCTGAAATGAAATTTGAACCAACATTCTAAATCCGTTGTTTATGATTGTAATTTTTTTTTTTTTTAATTATTTATTTGACTTCCCCCTCCCTTATCCAGGGCGATTGTAATTTAATTTGTGCCTGAAGAAGGATACTGAACGAGTAGCCGAAAAATTGTACATCAAGTGCCAAGTCAAGAGAATTGTCGGTATTTTATGCCAGATGAGAAACATAAATTTTAACTTTATTTTTATTTTTAAGCACCAAGCCTGAAGATGATCGCCATCTAGGAACGAAACGTCGCTTTGTGTTCTCATGTCCGAAAAAAAAAACTAAAATATTTAATTCCTTTTATAAAAAATCTGGTGTGACTGGCGCACAGCACACAACTTTCTCTTACCTTCGGTAATCGAAAGTTGTGTACTGTGCTTGTCACACCAGATTTTTTGTGTCGACATGTATTTAGTTCCCGGCAGTAGGGAATATTTGAATTTTTTTTTTTATTTTTTTTATTTTTTACAATTGAGAATATTTGAATTCAGATGTAAAATTTATAAGTATGGGAAAATATTTATATTTTGTAACCATGGCAACCATTTCTCCTATCTTTTCTATGGAGTACAAGAGTAAAGTGGTCTTCAAACAATTTTGAGGGCAAAACGAGAATATACATTTGAAAGAGCATCTAAAAAATAATTGATTTTTGAATTTTAATCAAAATCGTTAGAGCGAATTTTGAGAAAATCGAAAAAAAACTGAAAAAGTACATCAGTAAAGTACTAGTACTCTTTGGCCGATTTTGATTAAAAGCTTATTTTTCCGGTCCCGGGGGGTGTTTAACTTAAATATAAAATTTCAGCCTCATAGCTCAATTCCTTCATGCTTAAAATTGAACACACACACCACCCACACACACACCCACCCACCCACCCCACAGACAGACCATGTCGCGAAAACCACTATTTTAGATTCAGGAGACCTCAAAACGTGGAGATCCATCAAAATCTCGACATCGAATTTTTGACATGAAACCAATACTTTTTCTCTCTATATATATATTAACATATATATAGAGGTAAGAGAAAGTAAAAATAAAAGCAGAAGCAAATGCTCAAATGACCTGGCGTCATAGCGAACTTGGAGAAGAAAAATTGAAAAATAATAATAATGACGTAATAAATCAATCAAGATCTTTGATGATTTCTCCTGTCATCAATGAAACGAAAGTTTCGTTATTATTTTACAAAAGAGGAAGAAGAGAGATCTGTTTTTGTTTTTCCTTTTATATTAGAAGCTTCTACTTGTTGTTGATTATTTCGCCATTTTGTAAAGTAATCTAATTTGATTTACGCTTGTCAAAATTGTGATTGATTTGATGGTTGATACTCAAAATATTTTCTCTCTCTTGAGGCGGCGCATAATTGATTATATCCGTGATCAAGCCTGAGCATATTAGCAGTCTATTAATTTAAATATATCCATCGCACCGACATTCAATTATCTCCCCCCTCCACCCCCCCTCCTTTCGTTCTTCTTCTATTGATTTATGAATAGAAATCATTGATCTTTTGATAAATTGATCCGCTTTTCTTTAAAAATCTTATTTTCAATTTAAATTCGAAAAAAGAGATGATCGTAAAATATAAAACAATAATAATTAATAATTTAAGATTAAGTCACGATTTGAACTTATTTGAGTGAAGATGTCATAAACGAAAAAAAATAATTGTTTAGTGTCAATTACCTGTGGAAACGACTCACAAGCAATCAATTAAAATAACGCTATTTTTACTTTCTCTTACCTATGTATATATATGGGTCATTCCATGCCAAATCGACAAATTTTTTTCCTGACCCCCGCTGAAAATTTTCTATCTTATTTCTACCCCTTAAAAGACATTTTTGAGAATTTTTTCAAATTTTTTTTACCCAACTAAAAAAAAGTTATGGATTTTTGAAAAAAAATTGCTTCTTTTTTTTCAAATAACGATAACTTATTTTAAAATTGATATTTGGGAACCCCGCAAGTTTATAAAAATTTTGTTTTTTAATATAGTTTTCAGAAAAAAATACAAAAATTATTTTAGAAGCCGGGATATATGAAATATTTCAGTTTTTTTTTGAAAAAACCCTAATTTTAATCGGACCATTTTTTTTTATTTTTTTTTTTAACTCAAAAAAAACTTCAACTAATTCTACAATTATCCCCCCCCCCCTAATTTCAAGATGTGTCGACGATTGCTTATATTTTTTTTTTTTTTGGTTAGAAAATTTTTTTTTTTTGAAATTTGGTTTATTTTTTACGTAACTTTTTTATGAAATTTTTTCAGCCTTCTCGTGAAACTTTAGAAGTTGAAAAATGATATTTTAACTGTTATTCGAAAATTTTAAGTCATCATACTAAAAATTGTTTTTTTTTTTCAGTCTCGTACTTTACTGAAAAAAAAAACAATTTTTTATTTTATTTTTAATATACCAATACCTGGATCATTCAGGTTTTTAATAAAATGTAATAATTACAAGTAATTTGAAGCTAGAGCAAGTCAAAAAGAAATAATCAGATAATAGACCTGGGAGGTCGAGAGCGGGGTGGCACAGCTAGTTATTTATAAGAGAATCTCTCTGTCGATTAGTAATCGAATCATGCGGTCGAGATTTAATTGAAGTGGATTGCAATTAAACGACGACTTCTCTCCAAGGCGTCGTCGTCGTCCTCCATTGTGTTCTATTTTTATTTTTTTATTTCTAATAATTAATTCGCAACAGGTTCTTTAGAATTTCCCTATTGTATTTGAATTAGATACAAAGAAATTGTTCTAATTAGACGATTTAGGAATAAAGGGATTTAAGGACTTGAAGATACTCGAGTATCTTCAAGTCCTTAATCCCTCTGACGTGATCACGTCATCATTTAGAGTGCTTTTTTTTTCTTCCCCTACTCGTTTCGTTTGTCAATTAAGCTAATTTTGTTTTAATGAATAGAAATCAGCATTTTGTTCTTATTATATGTCTTAATATTTCAGAAAGAAATTTGTCGACAATTAGGTTACATGAGGGTTCTGATGATGGGTCTCCGAAACTGTCTACTAAAGTTAATAAGAGGTAGTAGGCCTATATATGATTGTAGAGTAGAAATGGGTGCAAATGAAAAAAGAAAAGAATTATGTATTCAGCGACATGTTTTAATTAATTTCATCTCACGGCTTACGTTTCGGTTCCAGGTTTGGGCCATCCTCAAACTGCGCCTCTTTCCAATTTTGGGATGGTTTGAGATTATCATACAAAACCGGCTATCTCCTAAACCGAAAGATTCGTGTGTGAACATATGCACTTTGGATAACAATTGTCACAATGAAGATGCACTTCTTATTTGAAGTGAGTGGTTCGAATCGGCTTTCAAAATGTTGAATAAGAAAAAAATTATGACGACTCAATTTTCCTGAATTTTCTCCAAAAAGAATTCTTAAAATATCTTATTACAAATAGCCTTATTTCTACGCTAAAGCGAAATTGTAGATTTAAATGAAATGCTCTGATTATAGGCCAACAGGGGTATTTTTTAGCTATTCCTAGACCTCTGATTCCAAAAATACTATCATTTTTGCACAATCAGCTCCAGTTTTTGAATAAAGTTTAATTTTAATAGAAAATGTGCTCAAAAGCAGCTCTTATTTTTAATTTTTCTAGATTGTTTCAAGGCCTTACTTCTTAAAATTATGCAGATATTTGAAATTCAGAGAAACATAGTTTCAGCCCAATCGGAAGTGATTTAGTGTTGCAACCAAAAAAATCGAATTTTTTAAACTTTAGACAGCCCTAATACAATTTTTTCCATACCTGAATGCAAAAAAACATAATTACGATATTCTATAATTATTATTAGAGGAATTTTTAATCAAAGACCACATTTTTGTATTAAATATTTATTAAAATTATAAATACTGTACAACGTTTCGACTGCATCCGTTATCAAGTACTGTGCACTTGATCTACTTGCTATAATTGTGACTAACTTCATGGAAATGAGTGAAAATAGCGGGAAAATTTGAATCTAACTTCACAGAAATGCCGACAGATGGCGCTAACGTCGCTGTATATAAAAAGGCATGTAACGGACATGACAGTTAGTTCACTTGAGTTGGAGAAAGTGCACAGTACTTGATAACGGCTGCAGAATAAGCAGTCGAAACGTTGTACAGTATTTATAATTTAAAAAATATTTAAATACAAAAATGTGGTCTATGAATAAAAATTCCTCTAATACTAATATCTCAAACCACAAAAGCTTTAATAAACACATTCTATACCATTCTAATAATCATTCATTGGTGAAAATCTGTTAATTATTAACGAAATTATTAACAAAATAGTTATCAAAATCAGGATACAGCGCTAACCATATTTTCAAGAATTGTTTTCTAAGCAAAACACCAAAATATATGTCTTTTGCATTCAGGGATCGTATAAATATGGTCTGTCTGTTCCTCCTAAATATCTCCACAACGATCAAGAATTTTTTTTTTATCTTCAAGATTTTGAAAAAAGAAATTCCGCCGCAGGGCAGTTAATAAAGAAAGGACTTCCAAAGGGATTATGGGTAAGCGATATAATATTGTCTTTTTTCAGGGTATGAAAGGAGAAATAAATACACAACTAGGTCATAGAGATGATGATGAAATTAAAAGAAAAAGAAAGAAAGAACAATAGACGATTCATAACTACTAAATGACAACTCAGAATTCTGTCATGCAGCTATTTATATTATTACGTATATGAACAGGTGAAATGAGAGAGGATTAATGACATCATTAGTGATTTATTATTCTTTTTGAATTTTTTGAATATACTATAAGGAAGGCCACCTGCGATTCTCTCCCCCCCCTCCCCCCACCTCTTTCTTTCTGATTGCATACATACAGTATATCGCCTAATATAGACATCATCTTGCTTCTGTTTGGAAGGTTTTTATTTTTATTTTTTTCTTGCTTACATGTTGTTTTAACAACGAGAGATGATGGCATATGATTAATGAAAGGTTCGTTGTAGATGGGCCCGAGCTGGATGTTTGTTTGTATCGCAGAAACTGCGAAACTATAATTTCGGAGTCTAGAGGGGGTTCTCATGGAGTTATTTTAATAGATGCGGAGAATTTCCCGGAGATTGTAACATTCTTTCAGATTACAGAAAGGGGTCACCAATCCAGAATATTCCATCTCGTCTTTTGAAAAATTAAGAAAAAAGAAAATATTTTCATTCCACCTCTCGAAAATTATATTTTTATTTTTAAATCTATGAAAAATAATATCCCCGGTAATCCGAACCTGACAAATCTGAAATTTCTGATAATCCGAACAGAATTTGTGAAACAAAAATTAAAATTTTATTAAGGTGTCTCGAAAAGTCGTTAGAAAGCTTTTGACTACCGAGTTCCTCTAGGCGGCAAGAGATGGCGTTAGTGTTCCCCATAGGAAAACAAGGGACAAATTGCATTTCATTCTAGACTTTCCAGCTAATTAATTAAAGGCAAAAGATTAATTATTTTTTAACACAATGATTACTAATTTCATTATCAACAACTTATAGAGCTCCTTTTTTAAAATATCTTTTATTTAATGCGATTAATCTAAAAAAAATTTTTTTTTTCGAAAATCAAAAAAAGGGCTTCTATAAGTTGTAGATATTTAAATAGCTTTAATTTAAAAAAAAATTTGAGGTCGATAGCTTCTAAATTGTGGCCTCTGGGAAGTCCCAAAATTAGCACCCCGAGACGCGCACCTTAAAGTAAAGTACGTTACATCAAATTATTGTTTTAATCCATTATTTATTTATTTATTTATTTAGCAATCTCTCAACAGAATTTTTTCCAATTACAGAGAAGAAAAAAAAATATAGGTTAAAGTATAAAAAATTCTTTAGCAAAATAAATAGAATCAAAATAGTGTACAGTACAAAATAAAAACATAATACAGCACTCATGTTACCAATTTGGATGAAAACAATAATTTTTACTTAGCATACATAATCGGTCATCGATAAGGCAAGTGGCTAAGCTGTAGATTACGGAGTCCGAAGTCTCAACACGTCGGGTTCGAATCCAACTTGACGCAAATAATTCAATAACCTCTCTTAGGGTAGGAAAGTGAGAGAAGACCTCATCCCACAGGCACAAAGGGGACAATTTGGTGTGGTTGGGCCATAAAAATTACGAGTTGTTGTTTGTTTTGAGTTTTGGGGTCTTTATCCTGGACTCTAGAAAGCGTCCATTATTAAGGGGTTCAGGAGCGACGTCTAAACGTACTTAAAAAAAAAAACTAGACTATTATAAGGAATTTTTCAATGCGGTTTTTTTTTAAATGAATTAAATTCATAAGAGATTATTGGGACATCGAGCTATAATTTGTTTAATGACTTATTAAAAAATTATCGTAATTAATTTTTTTGTTATCAAGCAAATACAAAAAAACAATCTGTCCCAATAATCTTTAATTTTTTTTAAATTTAAAAATGAATTTATTGTTATTATTAATCACATATTAATTAAGAAATTTTTAAAATAAGCTTAGATGATTTATTTAAAAATCAACTGTCAAATTATTTCAGCATTCTTGCAATAGATGGCAGGCTAGTCTAACAGCTGATCCCCTATTTGGCCTATATTTATATATTTTTATGCTTTTATAAAAGATACATAATATATAATAACATTTATAAAGTATTTATTGTTAAAAGATCAATGAAAATCAACCAAATGCATTAAATATTATTAGCTACCATTTTGACATCTCTTGTTTGAATTACTTGATTTTTTGGGCATACTTTTTATGACACACTACGCCATCTTATCGGGAAAAACATGCGTAACACCTTCGCTCTCGTTCCCCCTTAAGGGAGCAAAATCTCATTTACGAACAGGAATTTGATCAAATAGAGCGTGACAGACACTTTGATAGATCGCAATATCAATAAATTCAAGGCATGCCAGGTAATAGAGATTATAATTAAAAAAATGATACCTGAAATATATTTAAAAAGAAATTCTTTAATTTATTCAATTCTACGCGATGACTTGTAAAATAAAAAAAAGAAAAAGAAAGAGATAATAACTTTATTCATAGGCCGTTAAAAGAATAGAGAAAATAGACATATTACTAGAAACATCTTTATGTTTTGTCCCATTAAAAAATAAAATAAAAATTCTTTCTCTTAAATTGGGGAAGAGGAGGAGATGAATTATAGAGAGATGTTTGGCCAAGGATCAAGGCCTCCTGCTCTAAGGATTTACGATGCAGCGCCACAAAAATATATTAATATTTATAAATTATTGATGAAGTTAAACAATAAATTTATGTGTATGTTGTGTGTGTTTATATTACAAGAGAAGAAGGCGGAGAAACACAAAATGCGTGGAATATCCAAAATCAAAGATACATTGCCCGACAAAAATAGTGGAACACTTTGTTAAGGTCTATTATAATCTATCTTATCTATACTGTAATTTAATAAACATTTAAAACATTTCTAAGTAAATTTAACACAAATTCATATCATTTTTATTTATGATTACAATTTAAATAAAATAAAGACAAAAATGTCAATTTTCAATTTGTGGGACAAATCAACATAATTTCGTTGTTTTTCTGATTGCAATCGAAATACAACATTATCATGGGATTGCATAAAATTAAAAATTAAAATGCGCTAAAACTGATTAACTTGTACGATTCTAGAAAATTATCCGGCAGATAGCTAATCATCGATATAGCAAACAAAAACAAGAACACTCTTAAACTTCGAGTCAAATAAATGAGTTTTTTTTTGCATATAATTAGCTTTCTGAAGTATAAGGAGTGTTTTGTGAAGTTATCAACTTAATATAAGGCATCATTTATTAAAATAATTAAAGCTAATCAATTTTTTTTGTACCTAATTTCACCCCTTATACCGAACTTTGGGGCTTAGTTAGTTAACTACGATCTGAGCTCTTATTTTACCATATGAATACCTTAACTAGATGTGAAAAGACTCGAAAATCAGCTTATCCGAGGAATAGCTAGTTAATTAGAACTGATGAAATGGAACCTTAAGATACCAAATTTTAGTCTTGTTTAGGAGCTATGAGTGAACACAAAATTTGTTTGATTTTAATGAATTTATTGCGAGTAAATCTGTACCGATATACAGTTTCGGAGTTGATTCTTCTCCATCTTCAGGTTAAAAACAAGCAAAATGATGAATTTAAAAAGAAAGTGAAATTTTTTTCATAATATGATGAAATGTAAGAGCAACAAAACGACTGTCATCTCATTATTCGAGGTGACATATCAAGGAGATAGAAAATCATGTTGGAAACAAATTAATCCTTTTTTTTGTAGACCTCAGGGCTGAAGACTCGTTTAGACTTTTACAAATTTCAATATACAGTGCGTATCAAAAATAGTATGTTTCTTCTTAACAATGCATTGTTGTCTACTCTAATCTACCTTAATGAAACTGTAATTTATTAAACATTTAATATGAAATATCTTGAACATTTCTAAGTAAATTTAACACAAATCCATATCATTTTAATAAATTATTACAATTTAAAGACAAAAATGTCGAAATATTTTTATTAAGACAAAATTTCTAAAATTTTAAAATAATCTTTCCATTTCTATGATTATTTAATAGGAAATTCTTAAAAAAAAAAAAAAAAAATGTTTAATTAAAGTTCAATGAAACATATACAAATTATAGAATTAAGGAACAAAGAAAAGAGCGATTGCAGCTGCGTTTATTAATCACTTCAAGCCGACGTTTCGGTCAGATATACGACCATCCTCAGGACTGGAGCGTGCGTGGCACAAATGTGTTGACCTTGACTTGCATAGCCTGTTAGTCCTTATTAAATGGCAATAAATAATTTACACAATTATGTCATTTGTCATTTCAAGGAATATTGCTGGCACGCTTCAGCCCTGAGGATGGTCGTATATCTGTCTGAAACGTCGGCTTGAAGTAATTAATAAACGAAATAAAAGTAGCTCTTTTCTTTCTTCTTTACTACAAGATCTACTCAGCTATCTAATATTAAAATTATGCTGATTTTTCTCGCAAATTGAAAATTGACATTTTTGTCTTTATTTTATTTAAATTGTAATTATTTATTAAAATGATATGGATTTGTGTTAAATTTACTTAGAAATGTAAAAGATATTTCATATTAAATGTTAATAAATTACAGTATCATTAAGATAGATTAGAATAGGTCTTCTTAAGAAGAAACAGTGTTGCACTATTTTTGACGCGCAGTGTATATAATTTATATTGCGTTTTAATTATGCTGCTAGATCCTCTCGATGAATGAATAGAGGACGTTTACGTTTTCTCACTCGCATTATTAAAGGACAAATTGTTTCTCACACTCCATTCATCTTATAAATAATTGATTCAAGTATCAACGCATTTTTATTTTTAATTAATAACACAGTAATAACATTAATTGAAAGAAATATTTCTACAGTATATTATTATATAAAATATATAATTTGTATTTATGGGCATAAAAGTTCATTTGCGCAGTTTCCACGTTTGGTTAAAATTCATTAGAACGCAGCCAGTACAAGAACGTGAGATGAAACAATTTCTCTTTTTTTTTTCAAGTATTGTTGATGACAACACATCAATAATGATCGATAAATATTGACAATTGAATATCAAAAGAAACAATGGATTTTGATTTATGTTCTTTGGGTGACAAGACAAGCAAGCGAGAGGGAACATTTCAATCTTATCTCGGTCAAAATAAAAAATAAATAATTTATTCATTTTATTTTGCTGGTCATTGTAAGTCCAACATAAAGAAAAATGGAACGATAAAAAGACTAAATAAAAAAAAAAAAAAGCTGAATTGACGAATGGTTTGGTAAAGTAGAAGATAAATTCGCAGTTTAGCAACAATCGACGTACAGTGTTTCGGATTAAGAGACTAATAGGAAGAATGAGCACCTAACAGTGAGAACTATGTATATGGGGGTGTGTGTGCAAGATCGCCGCGCTACTTCTCTAGTTCCACGACTACCTGCAAAATGTGTGTTTAAAGGCATATGGATTAAAATAAAGGTATAATAAAAATTACACTTAGCGTTAAAAATAGTGAAACTCTTTGTTACTTCTTAAGAAGACCTCTTCTAATCGATCTTAATGATACTGTAATTCATGGACGTAGCCAGACATCTTGTTAGGGTGGGGCCAACCCCTCGTTAGAGCGAGGGGGGGGGGGTTTGCAATTAATATATACATAGATTATTAATTATTTATTTAAATAAAAAAAAAATTAAATTAATGTAGTGGATTGCGGCTTTAAAAAAAATTCCCAATGGGAAATATATATATATTTGTTTTTATTTTTTTATTTTTAGGGCAAGCCAGGGGGGGCAAAGGCCCCTCCCTGCCTCCCCCTGGCTACGCCCATGCTGTAATTTAAGAAACATTTTATATGAAGTATCTTATACATTTCTAAGTAAATTTAACACAAATCCATGTCATTTTAATAAATAATTACTTTTTTTTTTTAAACATTCACACTTTTTTCCCATTCACACTCACATACACATTCAGAGTCTTTTCTGCAAATTAGGCCATATAAGGCTTTTGACAATAACCGTTATTTGAATATATATGTATTTGGGGTTCAGGCAAACTTATCTATTATCTTACCTTATCTTATCTTATTTAAGCCATTTGGTTTCAAAATGGCTCAAATAAAATCATTAGATTGGCTGGGATCCGATCCCGGGATCCTTGGTATACAAGGCAGGCCCGCTACCAACTACGCCCATACCGAGGGCAATTAGAATTTAAATAACATAAAGAAAAATATGCCGATTTTCAATTTGTGGGACAAATCAAAAAAATATCGATATGTATAGCTGGATATTAATTCCCGCCGACCCCGCATCGCAGGAATAATAAGGGCGAGGATAGAAGAATAAGAAGATAGTTGAATATTAATTCAAAATTTTGTTTTTATAAGAATTTCCAATAAAATAGACAGAGAAAAACCAAAATGGAAAGATTATTTTAAAATTTTAGAAATTTGGAGAAGTCTGATGATTTTATTTAGGCCATTTGGATACCAAATGGCTTAAATAAGAATGCCTGGACCCCCAATAGATATATTAATTAATAACGGTTATCGTCAAAGTCTTATATGGCCTAAGTTGCCGAAAAGACTGTATGTATGTGTGTGTGAATGGGAAAAAAGTATGAGTGATTTTACAAAAAAAAAAAAAAAATATGGCGTTAATAAAAACATTTTAACATTTTTGTCTTTGTTTTATTTAAATTGTAACTATTTATTAAAATGATATGGACTTGTGTTAAAATTACTTAGAAATGTAGAGAATATTTCATATTAAATGTTTAATAAATTACAGTATCATTAAGATAGATTAGAATAGGTCTCAAGAAGAAACAAAGTGTTCCACTATTTATGACGCGCAGTGTGTATTATTATTATTATTTTTTTTTTAAAGATTTTTCGGCATCTTAGATGATATAGATTTTGAAATTTAACAGTGTCGAAGACTAAACGCCATCAATTCTTAGGGATTTGTTTACAAGTAGCGCAAATGAAATACCCTCTCTCTCAGATTTCTGTTTTTGGCGCTTGGTTCCTTCATTCATAACATCGTCCAATTGTGGTTTTCTTTTCTTATTAAACTCTTAAATTCTAAATTTCACTACCTTTTGTGTTCAAATTTTCCAACAAAAAAAAATATATATCGTCGGCTTAGAGTGTAAACCTGCTAAATCCATTGTAGACAATTTTACAGGAGAGACAAAAAACATTCTTAAAAAAATAGAAATTAATTTAAAGAAACGGCTTTAAAACAATTGGTGTATTTTTTTATTCTTTATAATATAATATAAAAGACGAGTTAATAAATTACTAATTTAATAATTAATTAACACTTTTGTGACTTAGCAGGTTTTTTTAATGCAGTAACCTGTTTTTCTAAAAGTAAACAAAGGACTTAGCTGTTTTTCACTCTTAATATTTAGCAACTTAAACACATTTAATGTGTTTAAATCATTTTTTATTTAAATAATAGATAATGCAATGTATCTAAATACAACAAAGTGAAATTCCATCTCGGTTAAGAGTTATTAGAGAAATTGAAAAAAAACAAAGTGAAAATCTATATTTCTCAAAATGGGGGGTTAAGGTCTTAATTTCTAAAAACCCCGAATCCTCTTTTTAGATGTTCATCTAAACAAGCATTTAGCAAGCTTTTAACCCAAAAAGAAAATTGTTATATAAGCTTATTTAAAAGATTTTAAATAAATTGAAAAATCGAAGTGAAAATCTATATTTCCCTAAAATTTGGCGTTCAGAGGCGTCATTTGGGGGAAGGGGGCATTTGCCCACTCACCCAATGGCTCTGATTTTTTTTAAATTTTATATTATTCTAAATAAAATATTTCAAAATATATTTACGAGTAGCCTATATAAATAAATTGTACAGAATTATACAATTAATATTAACATTAAATATCTTTTGACCAAATTTGAGTACCTATTTGTAAGTAAATTAAAAAAAAAAAAGGTTACCCCCCCCAAGAAAAAGTTGAAATGACGCCACTGGTGGGGTTAGGGTTCGAATTTCGAAAAAACTCGATTCCCCTTTTTAGTTATGCATTAAAGCAAGGTTTTAAATGAAAAAGCAAATTGTTACAATAATTTTTTACTGAAGAAAGCAAATTGAAATCACATCTTGGCCAAAAGTTATTAAAGAAATTGTATAATCAGAATTTTACCCCAAATTAGTGATTTGCGTCCTCTAAAATGGAAATTTTGAAAAATTGCTTCAAAAGCTATGTCTACATAATAAAAGTAATCTGCAGGCCAAATTACATCTTTCTAACTTTTAAAGTTTAGATTCTGCGTCGATCATCATTTTATTTTTTATACAGATTGTCCCAGGGATCCCAAATGAGATCATTCAATATCTGAGTAATTAAAATTGGGAAAAAAAAATTTTTCTCCAGATATCTTTTATTTAAGGTTTAATTAAACGATTTTGATAATAAAATTTTAATTTTCAAAAAAATTATCCTGGGACTTAGTGGGTTAAGATGGAGTTAGCAGCTTTTCTGACAGCAACTTTTGACGCAATGGATCTGGCAGTTTTACTCATCACTCGTTTTTGTCAATTTAAATTCAAAATTCTCAGTAGCTGTCTTTACTAGCTTGTGTAGTTTTTTTTTCTCTTTTGAATGGTAGGTAAAACGTAAAAACGGTCAAAAATGGATTTAGCAGGTTTACACTCTAAGCCGACGATATATTTCATTTGAATTCGTAAATGTCGCGTAGAAGTTTCACTTCCCTAGTGTGCAATATGCCGTTTTTATTTTTTAGATAATAAATAGTATTTTCTATATATTATAAAAGTACACGTTCTCCCGAGTAGAATGATATATCATATCACACTTGGTATTTAAATTTATCGCAACTCTTTTAATAACAAATTGATTTTCTTTTGCACTTGGAGCATCTCTAATTGCCATTTAAGGAAATGAATCCAATTAAAATTTGATTTTAATAAATAAATATATAATATTTGTGAGATTTATTTAACACATTTCTATTTTTTTATTAATTAATGTGACTCTTAAATCCCGTGATTTATTATTAATAAAATATCAAATTTAAAAGACGACGTTCATTTATAAGAGGGGGGAGGGGGAGGGGAAAGCCCCCCTTTAGCGATCATTTGCATTGCGAAAAACTCACTCGTTACGCCAGATTGAATACTAGGACTTTTTTTTTATTTCAAGCACATACTAGTTGAATTATATTACATATAATAGAGCATAAACACATTTTATAATAAATTACGTATTACGTAACTCAAAGGTATTACTTTAAATGGTACATTTGAAGAGAGAGAAAAAGGGAAGCTTCTCACAATCACAGAGAAGCTCTTTCACTACATTTTTTTTTAATTACTACAATTTAATCGGATTTTCACCAAAAACTCGGAGATAAAAACTGGCCAAAAATCCGAAAAGTTCCAAAATAAAATATTTAAAAAAAAATCTGGTGTGACTGTCACACAGCAGACAGCTTCGTGACTTATCTTTGGTAAGAGAAAGTTGTGTACTGTGCTTGACACACCAGATTTTTGTATCGACATACTTATAGTATATAGTTTCCGGCGATATATTGAATATTAGAAGAAGTAATGAAATTTATAAGTATGGGAAAATATTGTATTTATTTATATTTTGTTACCCTGGCTTCTATCTATCTTTCCTATGAAGTACAAGAGTAAATTGATCTTCAGAAAATTTCAATGGCAAAATGAGAATATACATTTTAAAGAGAATCTAAAAAATAATTAGTAGAAAAAATAAAAAGCCGAGCAGGTAGGTTTATTTCTTTAATAGAGAACCCACAGCGACGTTTCGGTCGACCGTGCGACCATCTTCTTGGCTAGAGTTCAGAAATTAGTAGGGACCGGATTTTTAGGTTCGATTCAACTCGTATTTAGGTTTTTGAAACTCCCAAAATAGGTTGTTTTTTTTTTTTTTTTTTAGGTTAGCGCCCAATAAAACGCATTTGGGGGGGGGGGAAGTTTTATTTAATTTTAAATACCTATGTACAAAAATTATTAAATAGTAAAAAATACAAAAAATTACAGGCACCTAAAACATTATATAAGAAAATTAAATAATCTGGAAGTACAGTGAGGCACAATATTAAGTCCCACCCATGCGTTTTCTACTTGTAATTATTTCATTGTTTTTATAAAGAAAAATGAAAATCTTTATTGAAAATTTACTAGGGTTGAACCATGAAAGTTTCCATTAAAAAATATATATTTTTTTAAAAACAATGAAATAATCACAAGTAGAAAACGCATGGGTGGGACTTAATATTGTCCCTCACTGTACATAAAATGAAATACATAATTTTATAATTTGGCTTGATTGCAATGGAAAAAGATATATTTTTGTAAATTCTCCATTGTAAAATTTTTACGATTGTCCCTCAGAACGTTTTTCAAAGCAGAAAAGTTTATTTCTACTTCACAAGACACCATCGGGGCATTGCTGCGATTGCCGATGGTCTCCAGCTCAGGTCGCCTATGGAATTTCGTTCTTCTTTTAGGACTGAACATACATCTTTCATTTTGTCGTATCCAGGATTCCTCTGGAGAACTCTTCTCAGCTTGGCTAAAACTGTTTCCCCAACACTTCTCGGAATTTTTTGAGCGAAAATGGATTCTCGGTAGATGAGTTTTCTAATTTAGGTGATTTTAGGTGGCACAAAACCATTTAGTTTTTTTTTTTTTTTTTTTAATGTTTTTCTTTAGGTTTTTTAAAATTTGGTTAAACAACTCCAGAACACATAAGTCGAAAAAGTAATTTGTCCATTTCGCGTTTGGAATCAAGGAAAGAAAAAGGTGAAAACCTAAGAATCCGGTCCCTAGACATTAGAAAAACCTCTTAAGTTCTTTGACAGACATTTCATAAAATTTATTTCAATATACACAATGACAATATACAATCTAATGTCTGAACTCTAGCCATGAAGATAGTTGACCGAAACGTCGCTGTGGGTTCTCTATTAAAGAAATAAACCTAGTTGCTCGGCCTTTTATTTTTTCTACTACGTATTGATTCAGCTATTCACCTCGCTAACATAAAAAATAATTGATTTTTGAATTTTAATCAAAATCGTTGGAACGAATTTTGAGAAAATCGAAAAAAAAAAATGAAAAAACTATATCAGTAAAGTGCTAGTACTTTTTAGCCGATTTTAATCAAAAGCTTATTTTTACGTCCTACGGGGAGTGCCCAACTAAAAATAAATATAAAATTTCAACCTGCCTAGCTCAATTCCTTCATGCTTAAAATTAAACAGACACACACACACAGCATATTTTTGGTGCATATTTCGGCCTTTTTGAGGTTTATTAGTGCATATCGACCCGAACTTATAAATTTCATTACATCTTCTAATATATCAACGGAAACTATATGCAATATTGTATGTCGACACAAAAAATCTGGTAGAAAGTTGTCTGGTGTGCGACAGTCACAACAGATTTTTTTAAAATATTTTATTTTGAAACTTTTCGGATTTTCGGCCATTTTTTTTCGGCATGAAAATTTTCGGCGAGTTATACTGGGGCGGATTTAGACAAGTAAACCTGCCCATGCGTCAACGTTTGGGTGTTCGAACGACTCCTTCTTCAGTATCTTATAATTTACAATTGATTTGAATAGAAATTATTTAAGGATATTTTTGAATGGTGTAGCGAATAAATTGGCCTGAAAATCACCTCCAGATTTACATCCTTCTCTATATAATTTTTGGACAGCATCCACCATTCCTTTAAAAGGGTGCATCACAACCATCACGACGAGAATTTAATCAAATAGTTACGCAAACTTAAATTGAATTGTAAATTGCAAGAGAGAAATCCCCAATTGGGGAGACAAGGAATTAATCTCTCTCTGTATTCATGCAAGAAAGAATCTTTCGATTATTAATCAAAAGTTTCACATTAAAATGCCTTACACAATCATGTAAATTATGAAAAATTTACATTTTTATATGCTTAACTAAACATTTTAATTCATTAGCCAATACCGTTTAATTCGAATTTATTTTTTCTCTCTCTCTTTAACAAAAAAAAAAAAAAAAAAACTTGTTTTTATTAATTGAATTCAAAATACTTAATAATAAATCCCCATTCGATTTTTGGTGGCGTCAGGACCTTGGAATTACGTATTTTATAATAAATAAATTATAATTTTTTTTTTTTTTTTAAAGGGGGTAGAACAAACAACTTTCGACAGCTCAGAGGTTTACTTGTCTAAATCCAAGGCCCAGGTCTTTCCTCTGCGATATTTGATCATTTCTTTTGTTAATCAAACAAAAAAAAAAATTAATTAAAATTACACTCCAATTTTTGGTAAACATCAGGCCAATGCCGGGTATATATATTTTTTTTTTGAATTGTGACGTCACGCCCACAGTAGCAAGTTAGTTTTATGTCCCTAAAAGCGTTACGAAACGCTGCATCTCTCTAATTCAAATCAAATAGAGCAGCGTTTTCCCAACTATTGCCTTCCATAATCTTTCTAGTGTATTCATAGGAGGAGCTAAGCCTCTCCTTAATGCCTTCCATCATCAGTGCTGGATTTACACAATTAAAGGCCCTAGGCCAAATTACCTGTGCGGCCCCCTTCCTAACGGGGAGGGGGGGGCGTCCGGAAAATTGTTTAAAACTAGGTACCAGGAGATTGATTTTAACGCTATTTCAGCCCTTAAAATGTGATGAAATTTTACATTTCTTTGTTACCAGAAAAATTGTTTTCAAAATTTGATTTATTTTATACATAAATAAAATGAGGCAAGAATACTTCAAACAAAACTTCAATGTTTGTACCACTGACATTCACGATCACGATTCACTTCACTTTGTATTTTTATCATAGGTTTGTTCGTTTTTAGTTCAGTGAGCGCCCGAGGACGTTCGGCGCATGCGTAGTGAGAAAGATCACATGCGCAGTAACGAAAATAATACTCCTTTCCTTAATGCGCATGCGCATGCCGGACGCCCACTAAGCTAAAAACGAACAAACCTACCTTTAAAAATATAAAAGAAAACACAAACATAACCTTAAATGTCTTGTCTGCTGTCGTGAGTACAGTACAACTGAATGTTGACGTGGGTCGGTCGGTGGGTGGGGTGAGTGACTGGCACACGACATTTAGGGGCCTCCCGGCCGCCGTCACCTAGGCTATGCTAAAATTTACGAAGTGTAGCCCTCCCCGTGAAGTGTAGTAGAGAAGTCGAACCGTGAAAAATATATTTTCTTTGAATATATAATTTAAAAAAATACTGACGTTTGCGGCCCCCTCTAGCCTGCGGCCCTAGGCCGCGGCCTAGTGGTAAATCCGGCACTGTCCATCATGTATTCATAGGTGGACCTAAGCCTCTCCTTATTGGCTTCCATCCGAAACCGAATATTCGGTCGGTTCCTACTAAATATATATCTGGTGGGACAAGCACAGAACACAACCTTCGATTACCGAAGATAAAAGAAAGTTGTGGCCCAGGGGAAGGCTCCGTGCCAGGCACCGTGAAGGCGGACAGCGCTGCTAGTAATTTAAAATTTTCAATTTTCCAAATTATTATTAGCTTATAATAATGGTACTGTTGGAGAAATGGTAACCAAAATTTTCCTAATCTATTATCAGAAACTAAATTTAAAAAATCAGGTGAGACAACACATCACACATCTTTCAATTATCGTGCGGTCAATCACACACGGTTGTAGCAGAGTTCACCACAAATAAGAATTTTCATTTTATATAGATGTTTTTTTTTATACATACAAATGTTTATAATAATAATTATAAAATGTTATTAAAATTAAAAATATTATAAATTAATATTTAAAGAAAATTTGTGCTGACGTAGTAGAAGAAGGAGAGGATATACCACCCCTAGCATGTGAGGGGAGGGGAGTGAGGAAGAAAGCGGAAGCCGACAGACCCAGCCGAGCCCTCGTAATGAAAGGGTTAACGAGTGAACCCATGCGCCATTTTCTTGTGCCCAGTATTTTGAATTTGTGATATGGAGATATCTTCGTGGTCCGTCTACTGCTGGATGATCTCAACACCTTAGTGATCCTCTTCTGCGGATGCTGCGCCATTGGAAGACAGATAAGTCTCTGACATCGCCCTTAAAACGCCCCTTATTAGTGAAGTGAGCATAGCTAGCTATTGCTAATACGATTATTAATTATATTGAAAAGTTTTAAATACATAAAAAAGTAAAAAAGCGCTTTCCAATAAATAATAAAATAATTAATTCTTTAAAAACTACAAACAATAACCATAATAAAAAAAGCAATGAATATCTATAGATAAATAACGAAACAAGAGATCTCAGGTTAACTTTAAAATATAAAATATAAAATTGGAAGATTATATATTTAATTTAAGGATCAGATTGATATTAATCTTTTTAATAATTTCTTTAATCACTAGTCTTTAATACATTTCCTATAAAAAAGCCGAAGCAGATAACTAACTCGATTTTTTATTTAATAAACCCTTCTTTAAAGTTCATTCAACGTTTGTTTGTCTTACCCTTCAACATCATACTTTTAAGTTTCTCTCTTTCAGCGAAAACTATTTATACCTCGTTAATTCGAGAAGAACGTTGACTGTGCCTGTGGGCAGGGAAAAACACCCCCCTAGTTCCCCCCCCCCCAAGGTACGGGAAACGGTGTACGGTATACCGCAATTCACTTGAAACTATATAAAAATAGAAATTTGTCCTTCAGGCTCTATCAAAGTAATATAAAATTGCCGCCATCTGTTGATTATTATTATATAAATTCACTTAATGTTTTAACTTAATTTTCAAATATTTATTATTCATAGATAATAAAATAATATCTATTTTTATTTGAAAGAAAAAAAAAAAATGAAATATAGCCGAAAGGAGAGAGAGAGGATCCCCTTATGAATTTTAATAGCTCAATAATTCTTTTTCAACTCAGGGACTTTTATTACTAAATAAATGTTTGTATTTGCCTTGATGAAGAAGATTGTTGCTTATTTATGCATCTATTTCAACTGAACAAAGATCAGCCACCGAGATCCGTGTTGTTAAGAAATGGGATTGGTGGCTCCCGGGAAACAAGACTGTGCAACCAACAAGTGGCGTAACTAGGTCGGGGTCCCCGCCCCAGGCGAATCAAGCCTTCGGCGCCCCTCAATACCGAGGCATCTAAGATATAGCCCATGGACGGTATCTTTCCATAGTTTTAAATTATATTACAACTTCAAAAACGGCGCCCTGGTTGAGCTATGCCCCTCCGCCCTCAAAGACTAGTTACGCCGCTGTTTTTTTTTTGGAATGGGTGCATAGGGTCCGAAGACCTCACATGCAGTCAGGAAGAAAATAAAAACAAAAGAAGAAGCATAAAAGGGGAGATTAGACTTGAAAGTCTGAAGATTGTAGGTTTTGGGGAAGATAGACCCAGGGAGCTTGTTCCATTCACGGGGATGAAAGGAAGATTGTAATTGACAAGTTCTGTTAGTCGTGATCTGAACAGCATAGGGATGCTGGGACGATGCCTCTCTTGTGTTCCGTGTATGTGTTGCATGGGGGGGGAGGGATAATTGATTTTAATTCGGCAGAGCATTGACCATGGTAATACCTGTGTACAACGCCCGTCGGAACTATGTAAATCATAAATAATAATAATGATGTTTATTTTTATGTATATGCTTTATATTACGCATTTTGGTATGGATGTAGCTTATAAATACGCACTTTATATGTATATATTTTATATGACGTTTATATATGTATGTAAAAAGAGATGGTCAAGAAGCCAAACAAAATTAAAAAAAAAAAATCATAAATAGGGTTGCCATCCGTACTTTATAATAAAGTATTGTACGTTCTTTCGGCTAATTATACTCTATACTTTACGAGAACAATAAAGTACGCAAAAATACTTTATTTCGCATGATTTGTTTTTTTCTGGGATTCAAAAAAGTTTGGTCGTAAGCATTTTTGTGTAAAACGGAATTTTCTACTGCACAAAAACGGCAGCAAGTATTTAATAAGACTGATGATAATTTGTACAAAGTAATTTCATTTTCCTGGCACATGAGCATTCACAGAGAGAGTTTTTTCTGTGATGGCGAGACGAAAGAAACAAACCGTCTCTAAACCTTAGAAAAAATGAATTATTTATTTACTTTAACTTCAATATAGACTGTAAAGATGCTGTGCTTGGGAAAAGCAATAAAAAAATATGTTTTTAAATATAAATGATACTTTATTTACAAAATCGCGAATTTTGAGAAAATCAAAAAAAAAAAAAAAAAAAGTGAAAAAGTACATCTGTAAAGTACTAGTACTCTTTGGTCGATTTTGTTCAAATGCTTAAGGGGGGGTGTCTAACTTGAATATAAAATTTCAATCTCGTAGCTCAAAACCTTTATGCTTAAAATTGCACACAGATAGACCATGTCGGGAAATCCACTTTTTTTGGATTCAGGGGACCTCAAAAAGTGTATATCCATCAAAATCTCGACATCGAATTTTTGACATTAATCCAATACTTTCTCTCTATATATATATCAGAATATATACATAAGTACCGGTAAGAGAAAGTAAAAAGTAATTTTCCTATGTCATGAAGAAGATTGATGGCTAGTCACCGAAACGTCGGGATTATTGTTATTTATTATTCAATAATAATAATAATAAATCGAGATGATTTCCCTCTCTTTTTATGTTCACCAACTCCGATGCATTTTATTATGCAAATAAATATTTATTCTATTTTATATTTTATTCCTTAATGAAGCATAAATTATAAATGAACTCACCAAAATGTAGGAATCCATAGGCGGAGAGATGCAGTCCCGTAGTCCAAGTGAAGTGAAGGCTTCTCGGTCAAGACTAAAGGCAATCAATTCTTTGTCTATGATGAGTCAAGCAGGCAAGTAGAGACAAGTCAGAGCAGGCAAATCTAGAAAGAAGGAAATAAAGAGAATTAAACACAAATTTTATATTTAAGTTAGGCACCCCCTTGAGACGTTACACGAAGCTTGTTGCCATGGTAATAAAATATAAATATTTTTCTATATACCACTGTGATCAAAAAGTAAGGTGAAATTGTTATTTAAAAGTCCCGAGCATTATGAAGGCAGGTAAATTTTTTTTTCCTAGGTTGGTAGGACTGTCTAGCCAAGCGTCTGTTTGTCAAAAGGTTTAATTACCTCCGAGTTACACGTGTTTTTGTAAACAACCAAAAGTGAATTTTTCAATTTTTACAATGGGAGATTTTGTTGTGCAAAGAACTTGCATCAAATTTTATTTTGCAGAATGAATATTCTTGTGCGGACACGTTGAAGGCCTTTCGCGACCAAACTATGGCCCAAAAAAACGTTTATAAGTGGTACAACGAGTTCAAAGAGGGCCGAGAACGCGTTGACAGTTTTCTTTGATTATCGTTGGTGCTGGTGCACTTAGTGAATTCCTTCCGCCGGGCCAAACTGTCGACAAAGAATATTATTTGAGCGTTATGCGTCGTTTGCGTGAAGCTATTCGTAAGAAACGGCCGGAATTATGGGTGAACAACACTTGGTTCCTTCTTCGCCTGATTTGGCTCCGTGCGTCTTCTGGCTATTCAGAAAACTCAAACGGCCAATGCGGGAACGCCGTTTTGACACGATTGAGGAGATAAAAACCGAATCGAAGAAGGTCTTGAAGGTTATACTCGGAAAAAGACTTTTCCGACTGTTTCGAGGACTGGAAAAAGTGGACGGGGATTACTTTGAAGGGGATGAAATTGATTTGAAAAAAATAAATAAAGAATTTACATTTTATAAACAAATTCACCTTTTTGATCACAGTGGTATGGGAGCGTACAAGTATTACGTAACGCAATTTGGGGGGAGGGATGGGGGGTCTCGTAAAACGGTACCATGCGCTACAGGGGGGAGGGGGGTTGAATAACGCGTTAAGTAACTGGTATTTTAGCGACTTTCCGAAACTTCGCGCAAGATAATTGTGATTTTTAGATAAAATGGCCACTTGAGCGTTACGTAACGTCTAGGAGGGGGGGTCCAGAAAAATGTTACGGCGCGTCACATGGAAAGAGGGGGGGGAGTAAAAAATCTTCGAAAATTGCGTTACGTAATACTTGTACGCTCGCTATATCTTGAATTCTAATATCAGAGGAAACTAAATATGTCGTCACTAAAAATCTGGAGTGATAAGCACAAAACCAAAGATAAGAAAAAGTAGTGGGAATAGTCACACCAGATTTTTTTCTAAGGAATTTGTGATTATTTTCTTTCTCTTTCTTTGCATAAAATGCAAATATAAAATGCTTACATGTAAATTTTCGCTCCCTATTTAGTAGGCAGTCGTTTCATTATGATGATTATTATTATTATTATTATGGCTATTATTAAAGTTAAACGACGTCAAACCATTTAAGGCAAATTGGATTTGATATTGGGATGTGTAATGGCCAAATTAACACTATCAATTTCGAATCATAATAAAAATTCGTTCAAGGTAATCAATCCGATTAAAAATTGTTTTTGCCAAATATCGGATCAACGACAACGATGATGACGCGCAATTTTATGACCAAGGCCAAGCCAAGTGTCCCGTCTAATTATCTAATTATTAATAACGTGAATTTCGCTACCGCTACTGTTCCTGGGTATCTCGTAGACACCCTGCCAAGTAGGGTTACCTTTTTTTGCAATTAAAGTACATTGGTGATTAAAGATAGAAGAAAAATAGTGACAAAATAAATTTTTCCTTAGATATTTAAAAATATATTTTTTATTGCTTTTCGCAAGTTTTATCAAATTATTATCAATGTACTGCAACTTTACAGTCTATATTTAAGTTAAAGTAAATAGGTAATTCAGGTTCAGAGATGCTTTGCTTCTTTCGTCTAGCCATCACAGAAAAAACTCTCTGTGAATGCTCATGTGTAGGGTTTGGACACCGGTGGAAACCGAAACCGATAAACCTTGTTTTTCGGCTAATTTTCAAAAACCGAAAAACCGAATTCGGTTTTTCTTTTTAAATCCTTTTTTCAGTAATACTTGTATTCAAATTATAAATTAGCCCGTGACCTATGGCTCAGAGAGAAGACAGTAGCTTCTAGTGACTCGGGGTTTCGGGTTCCCTTCCCGTCCCAAGCGAGAAAAATTTATTTCATTTGAATTGGCTATCAATCATTTGAAATAAATAAGTATAGGATCTAAATGGCCTTAGATGCCGAATTTTCCAATACTTAAATAATCTATATATAATAATAGCGGAGTGTCTGTCTGTCTATCCGTCCGTCTGTCTCCGCTGTTTGACCAACTTTCTGTTGGAATGACGAAATTTTCTAGTCCTATAGAGGACGTTTTGGAGATTCCAGAAAAAATACTCGGGTTCCGAAATTCCTACAATTTTTTTTTTACATTCACACTCACACACACATTCACACAGTCTTTTTGGCAACTTAGGCCATATAAAACTTTAAGAAAACCGTTATATATGATAATATCTATTGGGGGTTCAGGCATTTTTATTTAAGCCATCTGGTATCTAAATGGCTTAAATAAAATCATCGGACTGCCTGGGGTTCGAACCCGCGACGTTTGGTATAGGAGGTAGACTACCTACTACGCCGAGCCCGGGGACAATTTTTTGAGTTATTAATTCCTAAAGTTACGTTTTCTCCCATAGGAAATGTATGGAGAAATATTTATGTATTTTTTGAATTTTTTGTATTTTAAGAATGTAAACAAATCCTCAAGTAGGCACTGGATTGGAATACTAGTAATAATAATTTTCTTGGGTTCGGATCACACTGCAGTCCGATTTTATTTAAGTCATTTGGATACCAAATAGCTTAAATAAGTTTGCCTGGACCCCCAATAGATATATTCATTAATAACATCGTTTAAGATGTTGAAAAAAACCGGTTTAAAACCGGTTTACCGGTTTTCCACTTTGTAAAAAACCGAAAAACCGGTTTTCAAAATTTTCCGGTTTTTTCCAAACCCTACTCATGTGCCAGGAATAGACTCTCTCTGTGAATGCTCATGTGCACGGAAAATGAATCACTTTATACAAGTTTGAAAAATGATCATCAGTTGCTGCCATTTTTGTACAGAAAATTACAAAAATGCTTACGAACAAACTTTTTTGAATCCAAAAAATCAAATCATGAAAAATAAAGTAATTTTTTGCGTACTTTATTGTTCTCGTAAGTATAGCGTATAATTACCTGAAATAACGTACAATAATACTTTATTATAAAGTACAGACGACGACCCTAATTTATATTTGTAATTTCATTAATCATATTCAATGAGTTAAATTGGATAGGCAAAGGTATTAAGATAATTTTCTATTAATAAATAATTGATTTCCGGGAGTCGACTCCCACGGAGCCCCCGCGCCCTGAGGGGCCACCCATCACGAATCCTCAGGGCTTATCATTCAATGATTACCGAAAATCGCCTGGGAATCAGCGAATTAGAAATTCGAAGTCTATTATCGAGTCGTTTATAACAACATATTGCTACTTATTGGAATTTATTAGCTCTCTCTGATGTTTGGGAGATAATTATAGCTGGACTGGCCCTCTGGGTTGATGCCCTATCTTTCTCTCTCTCTCAATTGCAGCTTCTTAAGTATATGGATCTAATAGTTAAGTGAATTCTGAGCTAATCTCTATCATCAGATGCGCTTTCAATCTAGGAGAAATTGATAACAAAGAACAAAAATGTAATTTGAGTTTAAAAAGAGATTGCAAACCATTCAAATGATCTCCAGGCCGCCTTTGTCGGACCATGTTATTGTATAATTTAAACAAAAAAATTCAATAATTAGATTATATTAGAATGATTCACAGGAAGAGAGGATGTCAGCCAAAAGGAGAGCTTCTATCGAATAAAAATCCAGAAGACGTTTCGGTTTTAATTAAATAAATCCATCATCAGTCAATTAAAACCGAAACGTCTTCTGAATTGAGATTTTTATTCGATAGAGGCTCTCCTTTTGGCTGACATCCTGAATCATTCTAATCGTTGAACAGCCACTTCTCTTATCAACATAATATAATATAACTAGCCGCGCCAACCGCCTTAGACGGGCTTCGGTCCTCCATTTGTCTTTTATTCAGTAGATATTTTAGGGTATTCTTCACCGTTACGTAATTTTCTCTCTTCATCGTCTACTCTACGGCGATACGTCCCCCTGTTACACCTCTGAGAGAGTTTTGCTTCCTTTTGGATAGCATGGTGGAGGCGTGCCTGGGATCGCGTTGAGTGGATTCAAATGATTGAATGAGCTATTTTACAATTTTTATTAATTTTTATTTGGAAGATTTATTATTTTAGATAAAAGTAAAATATCTTGGAACCTTTTCACCCAACACAACAGCATATAAGGAATACAACAAGCTCACGTTTGGAATATATTCAGAAGAACGAAATGTACAATCTGGAAACAGATGGTCTTCAACCAGATCCTTCCGGTTACTCATTTCCATAGATGGTTCAATGTATTTGTTCTTAGTCCTAGCCTCATTTTAAAATATCTTGGACCTTTTCAATTTCCTCCTATTTTCTCGTTATCCAGATATCAGCATGATGGATTGGATCAGAGCTGTGAACATTTTTTCAATCTCCATCTTCCCCCCCCCCCCCCCCAGATGGTACATTTCGTTCTTCTGAATATATTACAAACCATATTTACTACTCTCGACGCTTTCGATGTTATATTCCATAATATGCTGTTGTGTTCGATGAAAAGGTTTCCAAGATATTTTACTTTTTTTCTAAAATAATTAAATCTCCCAAATGAAAATTAATAAAAATTGTAAAATAGCTCATTCAATCATTTGAATTGACTCAACGCAATCCCAGGCACGCCTCCACCATGCTATCACAATCCAAAGGAAAGCGAAACTCTCTCAAAGGGGTAACAGGGGGATGTATCGCCGTAGAGTAGATTATGAAGGGAAAAAAATACAAGAAAAAAATGCAGCCAGAGTAATTTCTTTATTGGGATCAGTCCACCGCCAACGCCTCGGTCCTAGGTTTGGACCATCATCAGAACTAAAAATATACTTTTAATGAAGACCAAAACAATTTACAAGCTTTTGAGTATGTTTATATAATGTATTATCATTTGAATCCACTCAACCCAATTATATAATTATAATTTTAAATCTGAGTTGAGTTTTATTTTTACATGATTTTGTAGTTTTATACAAAAACACTATAAAACGTAAAAAACTATGGTGAATGTATAAAACTCAGATGCGCATGCGATAGAACTTGGCAACTCTATTTTATATATACACAAAGGTTTGTAAATTTTCATTAAATTTATATTTTTAGCTCTGATGATAGTGCAACCTAAGACCGAAATGTTGGCCGTGGGCTGATTTCAAGGCGCAAAGGAACAACTTTGGCTGCATTGTTGTTGTATTTTTCTCGCTTCATCAGTTTCATTTACACTATCTATTCACATCGTTCGTTCGTTATAAATGTGTTGAGTCTAGTCAAGTCAAGTTCCTGGGGAGATTATCGGGCTTGCATTGTACATGTACAGTGATTTTCTTCCCCCCTCCCCTTTTTTGTTCTCAAATAATAATTTTGAATTGATTTATGCAACAAAATTGATATACGAGTAGTGATTACATTGATATTATTTGCTAATAAAATTTAAATAGTAGAAATAAATCTGATTTAAATGTTCCCTCCTCTCACTTAATGCCCTACAATAAATCATTTGATTTGTAACTTGATGATTAATCATTTAACATTTTTTCTTTTTTTGAGGACATGCAGATGCAGACTATTTCATAAATTACTTTGTCTTCTTTTTCATGAAAATAAATAAATAATTTAAAGAGCTAATCCTTTGATGGATGACTTTTTATTTATTTATTCTCTCGCCTCTTTTATTTTTTCCTCCGAATCGAATGATTCTGAATGCAATTTGTCACAAGTAATGCGTTTATATGAACCAACATGACTTTACTATTTAGTTAATTTTTTTTTTTCCTTTGCCACACATCGAACACATTAAAGAATCATTTACACTCAGAGGGGATTGAAATTTTACTTTTTTTTTTATTGAGAAATTCCATTCAATTAAGGTTGTTCGGACATTAAAGCACTTTGTTAGATTAAAAGCTAATTTTTTAATATGTTATTAATCACTATCACATACGTAAGAAATAAAATTTTGAAGCAGATCTGACCCAGGGTTATCGTGTAATTAATTTTTAAAAAATTGAAATTTAACATGTAGTCTATGGGGAATGTCGACGAAACGCACACATATCGAATTATATAGCCACCTCTGCAATAGATTAAAAAAAAAAAAAAAAAAAACTTACATTTTAACAATTCACTTCCGAGGAATACGTTAAACATAAAATCAAAAGTTTCTGCAGAAATCTTTTAAAGATATTTTAACAAGAAAGTCAAAAAATTCTCCAAAATGACAGTCGCCAATATCTTAAAATGAGACTCAGACCAGCCTGGCAACGTCGCATAAAATAATACTCTTTTCTCGCTGTCAGTTACATTTTTTTTTCCATTTTACTATATTTTTTCTCGCAAATCGTCCATTGTGTTTAAACTGATTTGCATTAATCATTGTAATATATTTTTAAATAAAATAAAATTTAAGGCTTTTAATTCATAACTTTCTCTTGCCGAAGGATAAGAGGAAGTTGAGTGCTGTGCGACCATCCCACCAGATTTTTTTTTTAAGAGAAATCTCTATGCACAATAAGAGCAATAAGAAACTCAGCCCAAGGGTCTGCTGATTGGGTGTCATATTAAATTAAAATTATTAATTAAAGAAAAAAAAAACGAAAATTTAATTATATTACAAATTTTATTATTTTTTCATTTGAGAGATTTAATTATTATTATTCTATAATTAATTATCTTTAAGAAGAGATAGAACCCAATGCTTTCCAATGGGAATATTCAGGAATTCTTTGAGCCTTCCCATTTGAAGATTTAGGGACTAGAGTATTTTTCATGAATTTCTTTAAGAGGGTAGAATTTCATTCCACAATTTCAACGGGAATTTGTCCAAACAGACCATTACCGGCAAACGAACATTCCGTAATTATATATAAGGAATTTTGAAATTTTAACATAATTCTACAAATAATTCAATTTAATTACAATACTCCACAAAATGAAATTTTTTTTTCAAGCCTCAAAATAATTCTTTCAGATTCTTTAATTAATGACCTCCTGAATCCAAATATGACCTCCGTTTTCCCCTACCACGTACCGTTTTCGGGGGGACTTATTTCCACCCCTTTTCGTTAATCTTAGGGCCATGAATTAAATTTGGAAGGATGGAAAAGAATATTTTAGCCTTTATATTTCTTCTGAAGGTCTAGAGAAGTGATAAGTTCAAAAACACGAACATTTGGATCCAAGGGGGGATGTGCGTGAGGATTTTGTTCCTTTAATTGCAAAAAAATCTTTAATCGATTTTTTCTATTTTTTTCCCCGCAGTTTTTTCACTGCTTTTCTACCCTCAAAAAAAAAAAAAATATATATATATATATATATATATTTATATATAGGTCAAAGTCAAGGGCGGATACAAGAGGAGAGGGGGGTAAAGGGGGCGACCACCCACACCAGATTACCCCCCCCCCGAGAAACTTCTCTTGATCCGCTACTGGTTAAAGCGGGTGAAGCGTGGGCGATTCCGAAGCCCTCTCAAGGAGAAGGAAGCTTCACCGCTCCACGAAGCACAGTCGGTCGAATTCGCAAATATGCGGTTCTAAGTGTCTTTTGGACGTGACAACGTCTTATAAATCATGTGTCTATAATGGCCTGTTAGGGAGGCAAGCACGGAAAAGTTTAGTGGCTTGAATATCTACTCTGTCTTAAGAGGTATAATTATAGTGAATATACGGTTTGAAAGAATGATTTTTCAGCTAAAGATTTCACCATTTATTTATTTTTTTTTTTTTGGGCAAATCTTTACAAATTTAAAATTATATACACACATTCGTTTATGTCCTTCAATATTAGCGAATTTGGCCAACTGTGCAGCGTGGATCTGTGAATCTTACATCTTCTTGCAAGGGCTTCGGAATCGCTCACACCCCACCCGCTTTATCCTATATATTTTTTTTTTTTTTGTTGAGGATGTTTAAGAAAAGATGAGGGGGTCGTGGTTACCTGAAAAATGTAGAAAATCAGTGAAAAAATTGCGAAAAAAAGCAGAAAAAATTGATCATTTTTAATGATTTTTTTGAAATTTAAAAGACAAAAGCCTCCCCCACATCCCCCCTTGGATCCAAATGTTAATGTTTTTGAGCTTATCACCTCTCTAGACCTTCAAAAGAAATATAAAGGCTAAAATATTCTTTTCCATCCCTCCAAATTTAATTCATGGCCCTAAGATTAACGAAAAGGGGTGGAAATAAAGTTAGGGGCTCTCCCCCGACATCGGTACCTGGTGAGTTAAAACGGAGGTCATTTTACTTAAGAATCTGAAGGGCTTTTTCCATGTCGAGTAGTCCCTCTAGTGAGATGTTAAGGAACATTATCAATATACAACTCTCTCCTTTTTTTTTTCTCTTAATAAATTTATGCCGAGTTAAAATTTTAAAACTACCTGGTCACAAATCATCAACGTAATAACGAAATGTAATTATTTAATGACAAGTGTATGATCGATGTGAAAATAAAACCTCTCGACACTTCATTTCTAAGAAAAAAAAAAAAAAAAAATTAAATTATTACCCCCTCCCCCTGCTCCAAGGGGGGATTGAAATTTTCACTTTCATCCAAAAAAAATTCGAGGAATAATTTTTTTGGCAAGTCAAGCAAGTCAATGCCAATGAACTTTGTGGGAAAAAAGAAGGAGAGAGAGAGAGAGAGAGAGAGAGCAGGTAGATTTATAGATGCTCTTAATCAAACTCATAAAAAGACAGCAGCAGCAGTGAATCTAATGCTAAATAAATTCCTCTTAATTGAAACCATCTCTCTTTGATTGGGAAGTTATGAAACCATTTTTACTTTTTTATTTTGCCCTTATCCAGGAGTTTAAAAATCTGGTGTAACTAGTCGCAGCTTCTCTTAGCTTTTGGTAAGAGAATGTTGTATACTGTGCTGTCACCGCCGATTTTTTGTGTTGGGATATAGGTATTTAGTTTTCCATAGGAACTTAGTTCACAATTTGACCACTTGCGAGTCATTTCATTTCAAATCAACACAGCTCCCAACCCGACCATCTCCGATTTTGATGAAATTTGGTGTGTTCATTGTACATGATGAGAGAAAGAAAAATGCCAAATTACAGAATTGTAGCATAAGTAGAACAAAAGTTATGGCCCCCAAAATTTGAAAAATTTCGGAAAATTTCAAAATCTTTACAGACAAAAACGGCTGTAACTTCTGTTCTAATAAAGATAGAACTATGAAACAAGTATTTTTGGAAAGGTCTTGAAACAAGCTTTAAAATGATGTACAACATGATCATATTCCAACAATGAAAATAATTAAGGTCATTGACTTTAACCTTTGACCTTGAATATCTCAAAACATGTCACCTCCAAAATTGATGAGAAAAATATATATGCTTCCTCATTTTACGATAAACAACATATTAAAATTTCATTTTGGGACGACATTGGGATTAGGAGATAAAAATTCATATGTAAAGCTATCTGATGCAAAAATGCACTACAAAGCATATGTTGAGTGCAAAAGAATTGCATAAAATATTAACCAATCACAGTTAAGCTGAAAATCTGAATAGGTCATAGGCGTCGGACGTGGGGGGACATGGGGGAGCAGAGGACATCCCCCCCTCGGGATTATCCAGGGGAGGAAGCCAAAATCTTATATATCTGGTAGTTGGTTAGCCTATATTACACAGGGCAACAAAAAGGACCTTTTTTTTTTTTGTTGACTGAGAATTTGAAGCTATTTCTGGGTTTTTGGGTAGCGCTGATTCCAAAAATGTCATCAGTTTTGTCCCATCACCTCAGATTTTAGAGCTATAGAGAAAACAATATTTTAATAGAAAATGTGCTCTAAAGCGGCTCTAATTTTATATTACCTGATTTTTTTATGGCGACACCCTTTAAAAATATGCAGATAGTTATAATACATATAAATTGTAAGTTTCAGCCGAATCGGAGGTCATTTAGACGTGCCGCAAAGGGCTTAAAAGTTTAGAAAAATCGAATTTTTTCAGTTTTTTTTGCTTTGGTCACCCACCCTTAATACAATTTTAGGTATCCCTTGAATGAAAAAAACATATATGTACGATATCCTATAGTTCTTTGGCTTTCTAAAAATTATTTATTCTTAAAATCTGTTAATTATTAAGGAAATTATGAACAAAAACGTCAGCAAAGAAAAACACAAGTAGACTCACTGGTCGGAAAAAAATGAACTTTGTTCAAATGAACGTTTTTGTTCATA
>JAKCPI010017890.1:0-13333 GCA_023213315.1 Euborellia annulipes | reverse complement strand
TGCGGGGGAAGGGAGGGGCGGATTATAATAATATTAGTAGAGAGGAAAAAAAAGATCTTATTTTAGAAAAAATGTCTATTCATTTTTAGCCAAATTGTAGGTAAAAGTCTGTCATAAAATATAAATATAAGTGGTCAAAGAAAATGGAGATGACCACTGAGAGGGGGCATGCAGCTAGTAAATTAAAAAAAAAATTGAATATAGGTTTTTCCATATAATTATCCCCTTAATATACAATAATTATTTTAATAATAATTATATTTTTATTATTAAATAATATTTAATAATTATTAAGCTTATAATCCATTTTTTAATTCTCTTTGACTTGTCTTGACTTGAAGTGTGTGTCTGGTCTTTATTTTATCTCTTTGACTTCGACCTCCAAATAAATAACTAACTAGTGATCAGAGATGTCTATAATTAAACTTTAATTATTCATGGTATGTAATTGATTTCAACTTTAACTGATTATTTATTTTTTATTCTTTATTAAATGAGCTTTAATATGAATATAAAATTTATTAAATCAGACTTGGAATTGTCAGAGAATTCACATGACAAAGATTTGACAGGTTATAATCGTTTATGTGATTTAATTATTTAATTTGATTCAAACAATTTTTTTAATCAATCCAAAGAATATTTTTAATATTCAATGTTCTTTGGAATATATAAACTCGTCCATTTTATTGAAATAACTAACAGTGTCGATGATGATATTCGAAATATTTTCCTGGATAAAAAAATTATCATATATTTTCTGATATTAACCAAAAGGCAATATATATTGTTAAACATTCCAAATTGTTTAACAATAATAAAGTGATTAATTATTAGTGAAAAAGTGTGTTTTCCTTTTCACATCATAATCGGCTCTTGATTGATATGATATTTAAAATTGAAAGATCTAAAGTCTTGATCAGTTATCGAATATTTTTCACCAAGCCAACAAATAATTCAGGTGAGTTTTAAAAAAGGCTTATTCCAAAGGGACCAATTCCATTTTCTAATCAGAACTTGGAATTTTTTAAATATAAGGTTTTTTTTTTTGGATTGCATTAGAATCTGTGGAATTTTTCACTAAGTAAATTTAATTTTTCATTAAATAAAATTTTAATTTTCATTTAACGTAATGATGATTATTCTCTCATGCTTATATATTTTATATTTAAATTAAAAATATTCTTAAAAAATAACACATAACAGATCTTTGCCAAAAATCAACTTTGACTTAATTGCTTACTCCCTATTGTCAGTATATATATATATATACAGAAAGATTTAGCCCAGAGTCGAGATGAAATCAAAAAAATACGCCTCGCTTTTCTGATTTATATAAAAGCGAGGATATATGAAACAAATAAAATTCTGTAGGGGTTTTAAGTGAAAATATTTCCTCGCTTTTATATAATTAAGAAAAGCCAGGCCCATTTTTTATTTCACCTTGACTCTGAGCAAAAATAATGCAAGGCGCCCTTTTTTGCATCTCCGATGTTGTTGGTTGATATATATATATATATATATATGTACACAAAGATTTGATTTGTATTATCTTTCATATACAAGGTGCAATCAGAAGGAATAATAAAATTATTCAGAAATTAAACCTTTGGTTAAACTACTGTATTTTTTTTTTTTTAATAATACATGTAGTATCAAAATTTGTTTTCCTTACTTAATTATGCTTTTCAAAAACTCTAAATGACACTGAATGAAATCAATTTAAAGATGATTTTTCGATTTTTTTTTTTTTTTTTTTTTTTTTTTTTGTGAAGTATGTATTTGGGCCTGGAAGTATTTCTAAGGGGGAGTCAAAAAAAAAATTCGACATATGCAGCCAAAATTATTTCTTTTATTATGCCGTTCCTGGCTCACGTTTCAGCCACTGATCTAGGCTATCTTCAGAGTCGGAGGCGAGAATAAATTAAAATTAAAATTTCAGCAAAACCCTTTCGCATGGCCTAGACCAGAGGCCGAAAAATATTTTTTTTATTCCTTGTTATTTTACTTCACATACAAATGATAATACTAATCATATATATATATATATAATTATCTGTAAAACATTTCCAAAGTTGATTTTATAATCATTGACAATATAATTAGAGGCAAGCATCAGAGAAGATTAATTTCTTTTCACGACTTGAGAATAGATTGTAGTTTTATTATTTTCTCTTGTTTATAATTACAATGTTTTAAATTTGTTTCAGGTTGAGAACGGCTGAAAACATAATATCTCACTGCTATAAGGCGAGAGAGCCGATCCAGTAATCAGTCTCAATCCACGCTGGTCCTGTTTATCTTCAGAATCCTTTCATTTGGTGAGTAACTCTTAAAATTTCACCATTAAATAAGTGAAAATCACAAAATAAATAAATTATCTATTATAAAGATGAAATGAAAGAAGACTTCTATCGCCCCGAATTATTTATTTTTCCTCTGTCGACGTTTCGGGGACTAAACGTCACCCATCTTCAGGACAAAGGTGTTAAAAAATTCTTTTCTCTGCCATCTAACTTATGTAACAACTGAAGGAGGCAGAGAAAAGAATTTTCTGAAAGATGGGTGACGTTTAGTCCCCGAAACGTCGACAGAGGAAAAATAAATAATTCGGGCCGATAGAAGTCTTCTTTCATTTCATCTTTAATCTGTATTACTGCCTTCCTCCACATTGTCTTTTATCTATTATAATTAATTATGATATACGCATATAAAATTTGAGTTAGGTGGGTGAGGGTCTACATTAAAGCACATTCTTATGTGATTATTTATTTGTATTTTTACAGTATAAAAGAAAGTGGATTCTCTTATACCTTTTGTTCCATTAAAAACTTTTCATATTTTTTATTAAAAACATTGGATTAATCAAATGAGAAAACGTAAGTTTGTGCTTTAATATTTATTCTCACTATTCCTGACATTTTATAGGCCCTAATTATTATGTTAGCAATTTATTTATTAATAATATCAATCACAGGCTCATTTTCTTAATAAATATTTTTTTTCTTATTTATTAAAAATCAATGTTTTCATGTGTTTAATGACTCAAAATATTTATTATATGTAGGTATATACATTTTATTTGCTATTTAAAGTTTTTATTTAAGGAAGGGAAATTAAAATACTTGCAATATGAGACGTTGCCACGTAAAAAAATAAAAAAATAAACTAAGAAGATAGGATCATCGTGGTTCATGAACCAATAACTATCAATTTCAATAAAGATATTTGTTCTCTTTTTAAAGAATCATAGATTATCTTTATATTGATATAAATCCAAATTATTATTAATAATAATAGTTATTAATATGATAGAAATGATAATATTAATATTTTTTTTCCAAAGGAGGTGAGAGGGGACCAGTCCCCTTCCCTCTTGGAACACTAGTAGTCATAACTTAAATATAAGTTTTCAACCTCCTAGCTCAATTCCTTCATGCACACAGACAAACCATGTTGCGAAAACCACTTTTTTGGACTAAGGACCTCAAAAAGTGTATGTCCATCCAAATCTCGACATCGGATTTTTGACATGAATCCAATATTTTCTCTCTCTCTCTCTCTCTCTCTCTATATATATATATATATATATATATATATATATAAAGATAGGTAAAAGCAAGTAAAAATCAGATCCATATGTTGATTATTTCATTTTATTTCTCTGAATATGGTCATTTTTTATTTAAAACTTATTCGATTCTTCTTCTTTCTTCGCCTTATTCGCGGGGTGCGGGGTCGGCGGCCATGACATTTTGCTATGGATTTGTTTACATTCAGGGAATAGACAAATGCAAAGAATACATAAATATTTCTCTATATATTTTCTATGGGAGAAATTAGTAACTTGACGAATTAATAACGGGATGAAGATAATTTTTCTTTAATCCCTAGAAGGTCGTCTTTAAGCATATAAAATTTCAAAATTCTAACGGGAAGATGGAAAAACAGAGAGAGCTTGTCAGACACAGACAGACAGACGGACATTAGCGAATTATATATATTGATTCTTCTAACGATTGTAAAAACGACATTAATTAAAAGATGAATCTATTTCGATAGAAGAAAAATTGAAATATTAGAATTAGTGTAATAATTACATTCAAATATTTTTCCCCTATTAAATATTTTTTTTTTGTTCATTTTTTAGATATCGACGAATCGTCTTCGAGAAGTGACATCATAAATCCATGGGATTCAAACGCCAAAGTGAATAAGTGAATAGTGTCTAAGTGACTAAGTGACTAAGTGAAGAAGTGAATAAGTGAATCCACGTAGGGCATCCGCCATCAGTCTTCGCCTTCACGTCTTCGAGGCAGCGACTACAGCAGATTCCACGAGTGTAGCAGCTACATTTAAAGTCTGTATGAACATGTACGTGGGCGTAGAGTAAACAGTTTAGGATTTTCAAAATTTTTTTACTTTTTTTATTTCGGCTTAAATCTAGAATATTTAAACTTAGGTGCATGGATAGGATGTTATTAATAATATTTTTATATTTCAGTCCAAATTCAGGCTTCGTTTCTCAAGGTAAAGAGATGGATGAATGTTAGGTGCAAAAGGTATATGATTATTATTGGTAATATGTGGTTCACCCACAGTACTCATCTCATCTCTTTACCCCACGGGGGAGCAACATCAACATATGAGACAATTCAAGTGTGCATGTATGATTGTTTTAGCTATTTATTATAAATCAGTATTAGGTTTTAAGTTTTGCGTGTATGGGATTAATATTACCTAAGGGGTTCTCTTTTCTAACTCTTTATTAAGTGAATGTTAATTTTTAAGAATACACGCAATTCTTATTAGATTATCTAGCTAGCAATTGATAGAGTCTATATATGGGCGCTAAATATTTAGAAAATCTCTACGCTCACGAATTTATATAGGTATTATATTTAGTGGGGGTTTAGGCCTTCTTTGTCGGAATTCTCTGATGTTCTCTTGAATTGACGTTCAATTGTGAATTGATTCCTCAATGCTGGCATAGGGTGTTGTTTTTCGTCCCATTTAGGTTTAGGCAGGGCTCCCAGTAGAGGATCATTTCACTTTTGACCGTTGTTCAAGGGGAATAGGGGAATTTCTCTATCGCATGTTTCCCTTTTTCGCGCATTTGAGAGAAAGAGTGGTTTCTCTTTCTCCGGAGCTCTGTCATTCAGTGCTGAGTTCTGGGCCTTGGTTGTTTCAGGACAGAATGAGTTAATGTTCAAGATGTTAGGAGTTCGTATAGGATGTTGCTACTATTAGGGTTCTTTTTTTTTCAGCATGCATCTTGAACAACGTCATTCTGTTTCTGAGATGAGCAATCAAGGGGGTTCTTCAGTATTGTAGTGACAGGCTTTCTTCCTAACTCGTGAATATTTATCAAATCCTTTTATACTTTCCATGGGTGGGCGCGTTTTCTCCGTTTCGTTTGCGATTTGTGTTGAATGAAGGCTTACCTGCCTTCCGGGAGTGTTCGCGTTCGCGGCCGTCTCAAGAAAGAAGAGGACCTGCATTTTAGAATTAGATGGCCGTCCCGGTCATAGTTAGTGTGTGGGATTAGGTTAGTTTTTAGGATCAAGCCCACGTTGAGCCGAAAGAAGTAGTCTACAAAGTAAGTTAAAGAAATTTTATATATTTTTCAAATATGAATCTTGAATGATGGACTAATTGTTTATTTTTTCTTGTGTTTTAGATGGGTCGGGTGGGAGTGGGGGCTGAGACCTCGTTGAGCCGAAAGAAGCAGTCTACAGAGTAATTTAAAGAAATTTTAAATATTTCCTTCAACTATAATAAATTTAAAAAATTCTATTTTTTTAATTTTTTTTTTTTTTTATAGATACATTGGATACAACATTTATTTATATAAACAGGACTTTTTAAACCCTTTTTGGCTACTGCGGCCATTGAGGAACATTCGTATTAGATGGCCGCCCGGCTTTATTAAACAAAAGAAATAAGATTTAAAAGAATAAAAATATCACCACTGTTTAATAAATTTTTCTCGCATGGGAAGGAAAGCGAACCTGAGCTTGAAGACTTACCAGGTGTGTTATGGTTACCTCTATTTGTGGAAGACTATCAAATCTAGTTTAAACTCAATTTTATTTTATAAAGTGATTAAAAAAATATTAAATTTATCCATATAATTATATTTGAATGAAAAGAAAATAATTGTCATACATTTTGCATTTGTGTTTTAGAAAATTCACTATTCAATTGTTATGGTATCCAGACGGACCCGAATGGGTTTTCGTGACCGTCGCAGTTATTATGATCAAATCTTCTTTAAGCACACAGAAGCAATCGACAGAGTAAGTTATAATATTCATATAATAAATAATCTAATATATTTCTCGTGTATAATATGTATTTTTTGTTTGTTTTAGATTTGAATCATCATTGGTGAGGATCGGTGGGCTATGAGGGGAGGAGGAGGCCCAAAAAAGACGAATAAGGTGATATCTGCTGGCTGAAATCGACTATGGCACATCAAATGGTTACGATTTCTGTTGAATGAAGGCTTACCTGCTGCCTTCCGAGTGTCCAGTTCGCTACCGTCTCAAGAAAGAAGAGGAATTCCTTTTTAGAATTAGATGGCCGTCCCGGTCATAGTTAGTGTGGGATTAGGTTAGTTTTTAGGATCAAGCCCCCTTGAGCCGAAAGAAGCAGTCTACAAAGTAAGTTAAAGAAATTTTAAATATTTCCTTCAACTAAATTAAAGAAATTCTATTTTTTTAATTTTCTCTTTTTTATAGATACTTTGGATCGAACATTTATTTACATAAACAAGACTCCTTTTCGCTTACTGCGGCCATTTAGGGGGTTCGACTTTATTATACAAAAGACACAAGACCTAAAATCAAGGGGGTTCTTCAGTATTGTAGTGACAAGGCTTTCTTCCTAACTCGTGAATTATTATCAGATCCTTTTAACTTTCCTTGGGTGGGCGCGTTTTCTCCGTTTCGTTTGCGATTTGTGTTGAATGAAGGCTTACCTGCCTTCCGGGAGTGTTCGCATTCGCGACCGTCTCAAGAAAGAAGAGGAACTGCATTTTAGAATTAGATGGCCATCCCGGTCATAGTTAGTGTGGGATTAGGTTAGTTTTTAGGATCAAGCCCACGTTGAGCCGAAAGAAGCAGTCTTCAAAGTAAGTTATAGAAATTTTAAATATTTCCTTCAACTATAATAAATTAAAGAAATTATATTTTTTTTAATTTTCTCTTTTTTTTATAGATACATTGGATACAACACTTATATAATAAATACATAAACAAGACTTTTTTTCAAACCCTTTTGTATTTACTGCTGCCATTTAGGGGTTCGACTTTATTATACAAAAGATACAAGACTTAAATAAAAATATAACCGCTGTTTAATAAATTTTTCTCGCATGGGAAGTAAAGAGAACCCGAGCCTCCAGCAAGAGAATAACTGCTTTGAAGACTTACCAGGTGTGTTATGGTTACCTCTATTTGTGGAAGACTTTCAAACCTAGTTTAAACAGAGTTTTATTTTATAAAGAGAATTAAAATTAAATTTATCCATATAATTATATTTAAATGAAAAGAAAATAATTGTGATATATTTTGCATTTTTGTTTTAGAAAATTCAGTATTCAAATTGTAAGGTATCCAGACGGACCCCAATGAGTTTTCGCGGCCGTCGCAAGTAATTTTTAGGATCAAACCTTCCATAAACAAAAAGAAGCAATCGACAGAGTATGTTATAATCTTGATATAATAAATAATAATATATTTCTCGTGTATAATGTGTATTTTTTGTTTGTTTTAGAATTGAATCATCATTGGTGAGGATCGGTGGGCTATGAGGGGAGGAGGAGGCCCAAAAAAGATGAATAAGGTGATATCTAGTTGCTGAAATCGACTATGGCACATCAAATGGATTCTTTAGTAAGTGATATTAATTCAAATTATTAAAAATATAACTCTAATTAATCCCACTGTCCCAAATAAGGGTTTGCTGCTTACAGTAGGGTGTTCAGGGCCGCAGACAGACTTAACGGGCCCCGGGGCTACATAATAATACGGGCCCACCTCACTCACACTTAAAGTTTTTTTTTAGTATGTAAAAGGCTATTGTGCCCTTCATGCCAACAATATTTTTACTCAGTCTTTGACAAAATATTTGAAACAGTTAGAGTAAGGTGGGGCAAAAGTCCGCAGTTTTTCTTTGGGAATTTTTTTTTGACCTTCCTATGAAAGATACAATAAAAATAGGAACATCCCCTGAAAGCCTGGTTAATTGGCTATCTTACATAATTTTTTTGGTTTCCAATTCGGTAGCATAAGAGTAGGAGAGGTATTTAAACAAAAATTTTCATTTGCGGACTTTTGCCCCACCGAGGGGGTAAAAGCCGCACTAGCGGGGCAAAAGTCCTTAGGTGCAAACAATTGCCCCTGCAGCGAACAACCGTCTCGAACCAGGGTATAAAAAAGACTTAATAAGAAATACATTAGGTATAGGTATGTTTTATGTATTTATTTTATTTATTAGAAATACACAATAGGCCTTATAACAATTAGTCCCCAGTAAGATTGAAGTTCATAATCTGCATAAACATTTCGGGTCGTGGTCGTTTCCCTAGGCTCATTAATCCGAGAAACTACTAGGTAGGGGTATTAGAAACCCAGAAAATACTAGGTAGGGGTATTAGAAATTCGAATACCATTGGGTGACATTTGTTCCATTGGAGATCCATTGGGCCTTTTGCCCCGTCGAGGCCGCGGACTTTTGCCCCATTTAGCTATTTTCATCGAAGTGTTACAAAAAATTTTTATTGTTAACTGTAGAGAAAAAAAGGTTTTAAAATATTTATTTAGGGTTATCAGCTTGCAATCAAAGACTTTAGACAGTTAGAAAAGTGCATGCTGGTACATGTTGCAACCATGAGAATTTCCATAAATATTAGATGGAAGGTGACAAAAACATAAATTTGCTCATTGTTAACAATCGGCTTCAAACACGTTATTGAATTTCGAATCATCATCTGTTCTTGTTGTTAGCAACCTAACAAAGTTGTTTAGAACAACGCCAAGTCTACCGGGGATTTTAAAATGAGGATTCGGACTTTTGCCCCGTGCGGACTTTTGCCCCCACCTTACTCTATATATAGCTTATAATATTTATATAAATAAAAAAAGTTATTTAAAAATTTTTCAAAATTTTCTAAACATAGGGTTACCATAATTTATCCGGACAGACGACCCCCGTCTGAGGGTATGGAACATTTTTTAAAAATTAGACTCTTAAATCTGCATTTTTAGCTATCCTGAGACGTGAAACATCAAACTTGCTTTGAGCTTAAAGGGACCGGGCCCCCTCAGGAAAAAAATTTCAAGAAAATGATTGAATTGAAATTTTAACCATGATAATTTTTTTAAAATTTGGGAGAAAAGGGGACCCCCCCCCCCTTCCGTCTGCGGCGCTGAGGGTGTTAGAGCAGATCAAGATGTCTGTCTCCCTCCTAGTTTAAAAAGAGGATATTTAGATGGGAACTTTATTGTTAAATAATTCGAAATACGGTTCTGTCTTTAGAAATTTAAAGAGATCAAAAAGGGAATGGAATTCGAATTGCGGAACTTAAGAGGAAAGGGGAAGAAAAAATTCAAGTGAAAATATGTCATATTTATATTTGAATTGAATTCACAAAATATTTCTATATATATATATATATCACCAGGACTGAAGAATTAGATATTAGCACAGCGCAGGTAAAAGCAGTCCAATGATTGAGAAATAAAAAACAAAAATATAACGTGATATTTATTATTTTCTCAATGAGATTTTGCTGGACAACAACTAAATTGAGAAAATAATAAATATATAAATCCCATTTATATTTTTGTTTTTTTATTTCTCAATCATTGGACTGCCCTTACCTGCGCTGTGCTAATATATATATAAACAATCAATCAAGAGTCATGCAGCAACAAAAAAATCTTATATTTAAAAAATTCCTAGTTCTGATTAGAACATGGAATTCGTCTGGAACTATCCTCTGATTGGAATTATCTTACTTTTTTTTTTAACCTTAATTATTTATTATTTTGGTGGAAAATATTCGATAACTGATCCACATCTTTTGATTTTAAACATCATATAATGAATGTCATTTAATAGTCATTTGAAATTAGCAGCTGCGCATTTATTTGCAGGCATTTGCCTCCTCCAGACAGCGAACTCTTTTGCCGCCCCCTCCCCTTCAACGACCCCAACACTGAGAAATACCCTAACCCATCGGTTGGTTTCTGATTACCTATATCTTTTCAACATCAAATACTTTTCTATTTGAAAAATAAAAATTATAAATATGTAAATGAGCAGGTCTTTTCACAAATTTTGCTGCCCAAGGCTCGTGCCTTGTTCGCCTCTTCGTAAATTCGGTTCTTGAAATTAGTTATTAAGAAACGTTTGGAAAGGGAACATTTCGCAATCAAAGGTATCCAAGAAATTAATCAATTACACTGTGCAACAAGAAAAAATGCCCCGAGAAAATTCCTTCAGATTCTTAAGTAAAATGACCTCCTGAATCCAAATATGACCTTCGTTTTCCCCCACCACGTACCGTTTTCGGGAGGGAACCCCCTACTTATTTCCACCCCTTTTCGTTAATTATAGGGCCACGAAAAAAATTTGGAGGGATGAAAAGGAATATTTTGGCCTTAACATTTCTTCAGAAGGTCTAGAGAAGGGAAAAGTTAAAAAACATTAACATTTGGTTCCAAGGTGGGATGTGGGGGAGGATTTTGTCCCTTAAAATGCAAAAAAATCATTAAAAATGATCGATTTTTTCTGATTTTTCCCAATTTTTTCACTGATTTTCTACATATTCCAGCAGACAGACCCACCTCACCCTTCCTTAAACATCCCTTAACTAAAAAAAAATATATAGGACAAAGCGGGTGGGGTGTGAGCGATTCCGAAGCCCGTGCAAGAAGAATTTTTTTCAATTATTGACAAGAAATAATTTCTCCCACTTTAGATAAAATATGTAAATATTGAATGACATAGAAGAATCTGTATATTTAAGTTTAAATTTGTAAAGATCAGCCCAAAAAAATAAAAGTTAAGATGGATAATTATGGGCAGGAGCAGCCAATAAATAGACTCTGTATGCAGATTCAATCACCGGAGACGTTTCGGTTCCTTTTATTTAAGAACCCTCTTCAGTCCTTACTAGAAATATACATATAATATTAACAGTGTATATATAAAAAAAAAAATTTTTTTACTGTACAAAATTATCAAACAAAAATTAAAATATTTTTGCAAGACAAAAGAAATAAAAATTGATCTTACGATTGAAATACAAATGCACAGAGTTGGTCAATGTTATCTTTGGCATATACATTGTTGTTTCGTCATAAAAATGTTACACATGTATATTCAGGTCAAAAATATATTTTACGATGGTCTCACTGGTGAGTATGTTATATCACTGTTAATATTATATGTATATTTCTAGTAAGGACTGAAGATGGTTCTTAAATAAAAGGAACCGAAACGTCTCCGGTGATTGAATCTGCATACAGAGTCTATTTATTGGCTGCTCCTGCCCATAATTATCCATCTTCACATCTCACTAGCCACTACTTCGAACATAACAAAAATAAAAGTTAGCCGCATATTTGCCAATTTGACCAACTGAGCTGTGAATCTTCCATCTTCTTGCAAGTGCTTCGGAATCGCTCACACCCCACCCGCTTTATCCTATATATTTTTTTTAGTTGGGGGATGTTTAAGGAAGGGTGACGTGGGTCTGTCCGCTGGAATATGTAGAAAATCAGTGAAAAAATTGGGAAAAATCAGAAAAAATTGATCATTTTTAATGATTTTTTTGCATTTTAAGGGACAAAATCCTCCCCCACATCCCCCCTTGGAACCAAATGTTAATGTTTTTTAACTTTTCCCTTCTCTAGACCTTCTGAAGAAATGTTAAGGCCAAAATATTCCTTTTCATCCCACCAAATTTTTTTCGTGGCCCTATAATTAACGAAAAGGGGTGGAAATAAGTAGGGGGATCCCCCCCCGAAAACGGTACGTGGTGGGGGAAAACGAAGGTCATATTGGGATTCAGGAGAGCATTTTACTTAAGAATCTGAAGAAATTTTCTCGGGGCCAGAAAAAAAGTTTCATTTTGTAGCACAGTGTTATTAGGCCTAGGGATGAAACGATACGAGTAAATACAAGTACTTACTCGATACTTTTCTTTCGATACTAAGTATTTTTGGAATTGATACTTTGGAATTGAGTACCAAGTAAGTATCGGTCAAAAATACTCGTATCGATACTCGGTCCACGTACGCGATGATAAATTAGATCGGAAGAACATTTACTTACATTTGTTCTTGTTTACAATAGAAATAAGTGGAATGGTTTGTACCGCTGAATTTTAATTTTTATTTTAGGAGTGTTTAACAGGAGATAGTACCGCTAGAACTGAATTTTTTCTCAGATATCGTTGTTTTTTTTTTTTTTTTTTTTTTTTTTTTTTCAAGAACTTGATGTTTTATGCCTGTGAAGATTTAATCAAGATTCGCACGGACTTTCCAGCCACGAGATTAAATAAAAAATCTTTTATTTATTATAATTTCTATTTGCCGACGTTTCGGACTCCAATCACGACCTTTATCAGGGCAAATATTGTCAATTATACACGATCTTAGGTATTTTAATATTCATTGCAATTAAAAATATATAATTTCTTTTTACTTTGATATGTACAAAAATATTATCATCTACTTGCTACTCGGAGGTCTCCGATGATGAAGGTCGTGATTGGTGACCGAAACGTCAGCAAATAGTTATTATCCTGGCTGCAAAGTTCCTGCGAATCTTGATAATATCAGTAGGGCCTACTTACTGCTGTTCTTACTTATCTTTAATTGTACAAAAAATTGACCGATACGAGTAAGTATCGATACTTTTCAATCGATACCGAGTAGGTACTCGATAATTTGCGACTGATACCGGTATCGAGTAAAAGTATCGATACCTTAGTGGTATCGTTTCATCCCTAATTTAGGCCCGTGATGCGTGATGATTTTTTAATTTCAATTTAGCTTAGTTACAGTGACGGTGCGGGGTAAGGGAGGGGCGGATCATTATAATATTAGTAGAGAGGAAAAAAAACTATCTTATTTTAGAAAAATGTCTATTTATTATTAGCCAAATTGTAGGTTAAAAAGTCTGTTTTAAATTATAAATATAAGTGGTCAAAGAAGATGGAGATGACCACTGAAAGGTGGTTGTGCAGCTAGTAAATTAAAAAAATTGAATATGGGTTTTTTCATATAATTGTCCCGTAATATACAATAATTATTTA
>JAKCPI010017889.1:0-12369 GCA_023213315.1 Euborellia annulipes | reverse complement strand
CAAAAAATTATTGGTCATTTTCCCTTCCTACACTAAGGATAAGTTGACACAAAAAATCTCATCTGACAAGCACAGGACACAACTTTCAATTGCCGGAGGTAAGAGAAAGTTGTGTGCTGTGCGAACAGACACATCAGATTTTTCTCGAGCAAAAAAAAGAAAATATAAAAGAACATGCGATATTCTTTGCAGAACTGTAATTAAATCTTGAAAATTCAAAATAAGAGCCGATTTAGCTAAAACGTTTAGAGTCTATATGGCCTAAGATGCCGAAAAGATTTCAAAAAAAAAAAAATTATATTTGAATGAGTACTTTTCATTCGATACCGGCAATCGAGTACTCATATGAGTAAAGTATTGAAAAAAGTATCTAGTAAAAAAAGTACTAGTATCGGATCAAAAGTATTGATACTAGTAAGTATCGATACTTTTTTCATGTCCCTAGCCAAGGGACCAGCCATCCTCCGGGAGGCCTGGAAGGCCCCAATTTTTCTTGGGGCGGGGGAGCCTTCTGGGGGGAGGGGGGCACGGGGCTTCTGGGAGGAGCCTTAGGAGCCCCGGGACCCCTCTAGTTACGCCCTTGCCAGGATCTAATCACAAACACAAACACATCTCGCCAAATTGCGATTTTAAATAAAATTTCGCTATTACGAATGTACTCAACTTAGAAAAGATATTTGTAAAATGTGATTTATTATACAAAAAATCTGGTGTGATGGTCGCACAGCACACAACTTTCGACTATACCGCTTGTCACACCAGATTATTATTTGTCGAGATATATTTAGTTTTCCACCGATATATTAAAATTCAAGGTGTAAAATTTATAAACATGGGAAAATATTTATATTTTTTTACCATGGCAACCATTTAACCTGTATTCCTATGAAGTACAAGAGTAAAGTGTGCTTCAAACAATTTTGATAGCAAGATAAGAACAAACATTTGAAAGAGCGTCTAAAAAATAATTGATTTTTGAATTTTAATCAAAATCGTTAGAGCGGATTTTGAGAAAACCGAAAAAAAAACTAAAAAAAGTATATCAATCAGTAAAGTATTTACTAGTACTCTTTGGCCAATTTTGTTCAAAAGCTTCGTGTTACGCCCCAGGGGGGTACATAACTTAAATATAAAATTTCAATCTCCTAGCTCTTTTCGTTCTTGAGATATTTTGTTCACAGACACACACACAGACAGACAGACAGACCATATTGCGAAAACCACTTTTTTAGATTCAGGGGATCTCAAAACGTGTATATCCATCAAAATCTCGACATCGAATTTTTGATATGAAACCAATCAGTGGCGTATTCAGGGGGGGGCCCAGGGGGCCGGGCCCCCCCCCCCCCCAAAGCCTTCTCCAAAACAAAAAAATACCTATTGTTTTCACTAATGATTTTTTTTTTTTTAATAATTCTTTTATTAACTGTCCTAAATTCTAAAATCTAAAAAAAAACTTAAAAATAATTGAAAAAATATCTAATATTTACGAATTTTGTATTAAAATTTTTTTTTATTTCAAGAAAAAAAAAATTTTTTTTATTTGTTTTTTATTTATAATTATTATATTATCTAAAAAAATTTCTCCACTTTAAGTTTCTTGGAAAAGGGGGGGGGGGGTTCAAAAACTTTTGGGCCCCCTCCAAGCAGAAATCCTGGCTACGCTACTGAAACCAATACTTTCTCTTTCTATATATTTATTAACACATACAGAGGTAAGAGAAAGTGAAATCTACTTAAAGTTGATCAAAAATATTTGTTTGGAATTAGAAATTTTATAAAAATCCATCCATTCAACTAAAATTCTCAACGAGAGCCACTAGACGAGAATATGAAATCAAATCCAATAGTAATAATAAAAAGTATTAGTTGACAAATTAAACAAGAAAAGTCAAGAATGTTAATATTGAAACGAATCGTAGAGTGAGGATGCATCGAATGAATGAAATCGTTTCGGTAGGTTTTTAGTAAATAACTCTTTAAATTTATCAAAGATTTACATATCAGTAGATAGTTAATTTAAAAATGAATAAGAATTGTAAAAATTTCAGTAGTTACTCACCAAATAAAGGATATGTTGCATTAAAGCCGACCAGCACTCGGACCACGTCTGACAGGAACGCCGTTCACAGCCTAACTGGATGCAAAGCAAAAGTAGACAGGTATGCCTCGGCTCGTAAACCTGTATGGACACGAATAAAGCCATGTAGAAAAGTATATCTATATATATTCGTCTGTGTGAGAATGGCATGTGTGTGAGTGAGCAAAAAGAAATTAAAATATCATTTCCCATTTGAAGCAAAGAAAGTATTTTAAAATATGTCCATGTTTAATAATTCATTATCTGAATAGAAATTTTAATTTGTTATTAATACTTTCTCTTACCTCTATATATGTTAATATATATAAAGAGAAAGTATTGTGATCATGTCAAAAACGAGATATTGATGGATATACACGTTTTGAGGTCCCCTGAGTCCGAAAAAAGTGGGTCCCGCAAATTGGACTGTTTGTCTGTTTGTGAACAAAATATCTCAAGAACGAAAAGAGGTAGGAGGTTGAAATTTTATATTTAAGTTAGGCACCTACCTGACACGTGTCACGAAGTTTTTGAATAAAATCCGCCAAAGAGTACTAGTACTTTACTGATGTACTTTTTCATTTTTTTTTTCCATTTTCTCAAAATTCGCTTTGACGATTTTGATTAAAATTTTAAAATCAATTATTTTTTAGATGCTCTTTAAAATGTATATTCTCATTTTGCCATTGAAATCATCTGAAGACCACTTTACTCTTGTACTCCATATAAAAGATAGGAGAAATGGTTGTGTGTGGATGTTTTTTTCTTAAAAAAATTCTAATATGCCCTCGGCCCTTGGCGTAGGGCTTAGCGTCCTGGCCTTATGTATCAAGGGTCGCGGGTTAGGATCCCGTCTCATGCGACAAAATTTGTTTCAATTTAATTTTCTACCAATAAATTGAAATAAATAGAGAAGGTCTAAATGGCATTCGTTGTCGAAAAAGCCCTTAAATCTTCTTTCTTGGCCTTAAATCCCGCGGTGCGGGGTCGGCGGTTCATGGGTTTTTGCGACTGGGAAGGAAAATAACAGGTCGGCAGGTATGACGCCTGTTGAAAATATAGAAGGGAAGAAACTGACATGGAAAGAAATGAAGTACTGTCAGTGCCAGCTAGGGCAGCTCGTGGTCGCCATCCACGTACCCACAAGATGTGGGCCCCTGAGCTAGAAAAAGACCTTAAATAAATTAAAAAAAAATAAATTATAATATATCGGCGGAAACTAAATATATCGCGACAAATAAAATCTGGTGTGAAAAGAACAGAACACAACTTTAGATTACCAAAAAAAATTTAGCCTACATATATAATATATAAATAAATAAATATAAATATTAATGAGTTAGAGTCCGGCGACCCTGCACCGCGGGAATAATAAGGTCGAGGACAGAAGAATGAGTTGGAGTACATACCAATCACCCCATTTCAACATGCGTAGGAAGTAAAACTTATAGAAGAGATTCAATTCATCAAGAATTTAGAAACTATTCCATGTTTTGATGTTTATTAAATTCATTCGCTGATCAAACACTAACACATTTTAATTTAACTTCTTCAAATGAGAGAAAAATTCACTTTCCACTGTTTTTAGAAACAACTCACTTTGGTTAGTAAAATTATATGTATGCTAATCTAATTCCATTTTTTTTTTTTTTTTTATAAAAAAGTTTTTTATTTTCTGAATTTAATTTCAAATTACGTTTAATTAAATATTTTTTTAATTTAAATTTATTCTCTCTTAGCTGATGCTAAGGACCATCTACAGTGTTAGAAGAACATCTTTATTTACGAGTAAAAATGGATGTTAGCATAAAGAAAATATTATTTATCATTATAATAATAGTAAGCAACCGCCCCCAAATACAGTCATTCAGTGTATGTCTAATATAAAATTATATAATCTATGATTAGCTGAACTTTTCCTATTATGCTGATATTCACACTTTTATTCTAAAATAATAAATTTTTTCCTGCCGTTTTGGAAGAATGGTATGAAAAGAAGAATTAGCAGTCTTAGCTAGGGTAACTCGTGGTCGCTATCCACGTACTAGATGTGAGCCCCTGAGTGAACGCTAGGGAGAAAGAATATTACTGTTTTTAGGATTTTTGTCAGTTAAGATTAGAAAGACTTTTTCTAAAAAAGAAATATGAACAGATTTATGCGGAGAAACTTTGACAGATGAAATAATTTAATCTATCTCTCTTTAGAATTAAAATTCAAGGCGCCTGTCTTTATTCTATCCTAATTATTCCACGGAATATTATTTATACCCCTAGCACAAGAGGAGGATACTCTACCTCAGTGCTATGGTCCAAGGACGAACAAGAATTTAAAGATATCAAAATTAAAATTGGGAAAGATTGGGTTATTAAAAATCTATCTTTTCTGATTAGTTCTATTAATTCCTTATGAATTATTTAAGGTAATTTTAAGCGATAAAATATTCTTTCTAAATAATAAATTTTTAGTTTTATTGGAATTTGAAATTAATTTAGTCCCAAACAAAGGGAATGGTTAAAGTTTTAGGAAAATTTTCAAAGTTCAAAGGCGATGGACACCTGCGATTAAATTTCTAAAAAATAAATTTGACCTCTATAAATAAGGACCACTCTAATATACATATACAGGTAAGAAAAAGTAAAAATTTATCACAATAAATGAAGGAGCAGGTAGCCAGAAATCCAAAATAAAACACAAGTGTATTGAAGACAGTTCCGGCTTTAATTAGATAACGCCATCCTCAGTCCATTTTCGAGCTATAAGCATTGTACATTTTAGATATAGTAAAAAATTATTATTCATATATACAAGAAATAAAAAATTTTTACCATATAATTTGAGTTTATAGACCTACTGTATGTAAAAGGTTCAATGCTTACGGCTCGAAAATGGACTGAAAATGGCCTTATCTAATTAAAGCTGTCTCCACTACTCTTAGTGCTGCTGATTTAGGCCTATGTGTAATATTTTTAAAGCTCCTGATGAAGGTGAAAGAAGTGACCGATTCTTCAAAGTCTCTTAAATAAAAACTAGAGAAAAGAAACACTTTTTATTTTATTTCGTTATCGTCTTTCATTCTAAATTTAACAGCCACCCGTCCAAAAACATCTTTTTATTTATTTATTTAAATTATATACGGCGCTTGTACTGATTCGATTTTTTTTTTAAATAAAAGAATTTATCCGGTCTGTTATTAGACTAAATATAGCATCCGATATACGAGTAATATCATTTGAGAACACCGATATATTCTAAAAAGCTCGCTTTTCTTTTAAAGAGCAGCCAGTCAAAACAAAAACAAACTCCTAAAGACATAATAACATCTGAGTCAAGTGAATGTGTGTTTTTTATATAAACAAACGTCTTTCTTTGTCTGTCAGGAAAATTTTACCCCCATTTCCCCCTCAGTTTTATTATTCACTTTGTAAACAATAAAGTTGAAATGTAAACGAATATTAAAATGAAATTTTATTTTTAAATTAACCTAAAAAATTTCCAAAAATAAATAAAAAAACATGTTGGATTATTTAAATTAGACTCACATGGGAAATCCCTCAAACGCTGGCAGGCCTGGTCGATGGATGAGGATCAGTCGCGATTCTTCTTGTTAATTCTTTAAAGTTAATTTTTTAATCTTGTTAAATTTAATGAAAATTTGTCTTTGAGATGAAGGCCAGGGCCCCTCGGGGCTGAGGTATATCCGGTATTTTAAAATTTTTTTGTGTCTGGGGTATATGAAAATGAGTTCGGGCCCCCTGCGTGAATCTTATTTAGTGCTACCAGTAGTGAGCTAGAGGCCAAGTGTCGCTTCTATCACTTATCCAAAGATATCTCCGTTTTCATTGTTCATTTTTTTCTGAAACCGCCATCTAATTGAACGCTTCTCATGGTTTGTTTTCTACTATATACTTTATTATAATCTTGTTCAAGTTCTTCACCTTGTTTTAAACCCACGTTTCGACAGAGTTTTTTTTTATAGAAGGATGTGGAAATTCCAAAAATAAAACACTTTCGATTCTCTTAGAGTAATCTTGATACTTGATGACCTATGAATGTTAATATTATAACAACTTCAAATTTCCTTAAATTTGCCACAGCTACAAACTTGAAGGTAACCTTGTCCCAGAATTAATTAAAAATTATAAAAACTTTTAAACTCATATTAGAGTGAGATGTAGTAAGGAATAAAGAAGAGAGCGATTGCAGCTACGTTTATTTCGTTTATTAATCACCTCAAGCTGACGTTTCGGTCCGATTTGCGATCATCATTAGGGCTGAAGTGTGTCAATAAAACCCCTCAAAAAGTCGAATGACGCAATTGCGTAAAATATTTATTGCCAAAGCAATAGATTTGTTCACTGAGGATGGGCGAATAAATTGCGCCCGAAACGTCTGAACATTCACAGAGAATCGAGAGTGTTGTATTTTTGCTTGCACTTCCACATCTTCCCATAGTACATATCCAGCAAGGGCGGATTCAGAGTTGTTTCTCGGGGGGAGGGGAATCTGGTGTGACTGGTCACACAGCACACAATTTTTTCTTAATTTCGGTAATTTAAAGGCGCATTCTGTACTTGTTTGTTAGAATATAAATACAAATCAAATTTTTAAGTATTAATTTGTTTTGTTTTATATTGTATTAATTTTGTATGGTTTATGTTAATTTTATGTATTTATTTTGTAAACATTTTGGCTTAATGGCGCGTGGCTGAACGGGCGAAATAAAAAAAAAAAAGTATTAATTTTTAAAATTTTACATTAAAAATAATTTTTTTTTTGAAAAAAGTATTTTTTTTTTAAATCTCGGGGGGGGGGGGGTAATTACCCCTTTACTCCCCCCTCCCTTGTATCCGCCCTTGATATCCAGCCATTAAATATCATTATAATTGTTCATTATTATATAAATAAAAATCCTTTTTACTTTCTCTTACCTCTATATATATGTTAATATATATAGAGAGAGAAAGTATTGGATTCATGTCAAAAAATTCGATGTCGAGATTTTGATGGATCTTCACGTTTTAAGGTCCCCTGAATCCAAAAAAGTGGTTTTCGCGACATGGTCTGTCTGTGTGTGTGTGTGTGTCTGTGTGTCTGTGAACAAAATATCTCAAGAACGAAAAGAGCTAGGAGGTTGAAATTTTATATTTAAGTTAGACACCCCCATGGGACGTGACACGAAGCTTTTGATCAAAATCGACCAAAGAGTACTAGTACTTTACTGATGCACTTTTTCAGTTTTTTTCGATTTTCTCAAAATTCGCTCCAACGATTTTTTTTTTAATTCAAAAATCAATTATTTTTTTAGATTCTCTATAAAATGTATATTCTCATTTTGTGATTGAAATCTTCTGAAGACCACTTTACTCTTGTACTCCATAGAAAAGATAGGAGAAATGGTTGCCATGGTAACAAAATATAAATATTTTGCCATACTTATAGATTTTACATCTTGAAAATCGAATATACCGTACTGTCGGAAACTAAATACATGTCGACACAAAAAATCTGGTGTGACAAGCACAGTACACAACTTTCGATTACCGAAGGTAAGAGAAAGTTGTGTGCTGTGCGCCAGGCACACCAGATTTTTTCGAGTATTTTAATCTGATCGACTAATTTCTTTATCAATAGATTAACAAATAATCAAACAATTGTTCTTTTGTTCAATTATTATTCTCTTCCCAGTCATTAGTGTCAGTCAGACTTGACATGTTGTGGTTACTCTGAAGAGTAACTCTCATGGGAATGATACTGAGGTGGTTTCCCGTTTCCTTCCTCAGGAGGAGACATCTCAAATAGAGTTGGATAATTTATTGCCATGAGGTGGATTTGAACTCAGGATTATAAGCTTTATCCCCTCGGCTAATCGCCTCCTGTCCAATTAATATCAATACATTTTCCATCTTTTAATGATATGATTGCCAATTCAATCCAGGTAAAGTGAAATATACAATTAAATTAAGAAATTTAATTTTTTTTTTTTTACTTTTCTTTTTTTTTTTTTTTTTTTTGAAGGAGATCCCAAAAGAGTGAAAGTTTGAGCGGCTTGGAAACTGAAGATCAATTTCTATATATTATGTATCAAAATTAATTTTTTTTCTTCTTCCGCCTTTATTATATCTTCACTCCCAAATGGGAAATATCTAACTCGTTCAGTGAGAAAAGCGACGACTAGAGAGAAAGATCTTTTTTTTTTATTTTTATCTTAACAAGTAAATTCTATTGGACAGGATGAATTATCTCCAACTTGAGTTAAGTTCCAAATGGAAGAAGTTATATCGATTCTTTATGATAAAATAATTGTTATTTGAAAATTTTAATAAAAAATATCGCATGGCGTATTGAATGGCGTTAAACTAATTGAGTGTGTTTGTGTATATGTGGATAAATACAAGGTGGACAATTTGATTGATGATAATGTTATTTGCTGCAATTATATGAGATATATGGTGGTATATATTCAGACAGCAAACATATAATAACAAAAGTCAATTTATAAATTTATTATAAAATATCCACTTGTTTCTTGCTTGTTGAAGTCATCAATATTTTTATTTCAAAATATCTGATTAATTTTACCTTACGAATGGAGAAAACAATTAAAAAAACAATCCAAATGCAAAATAAAATTATAATAAATTGAAAAGATATGCTAAATATTCGAAAATGTATTTAAATTTCCGTTAAAATCATTTATTTAAACTTCTAGAAAAAGAAATTAGGGTTACGTTCAGGTTAAAAGGTGAGCCATTTTGTTGAAAAATCATAACCCTAATTCCAGCAAGTGGGACTTCTTTGAGGAGTTTAAATAAATGATTTTAAAGGAAATTTAAATACATTTTCGAATATTTAGCAATATCTTTTCCATTTATTATTGCAATACAATTTTATTTTGCATTTGGATTGTTATTTTAATTGTTTTCTCCATTCGTAAGTCAAATTAATCAGATATTTTGAAATAAAAATAAAATTACCAAAGATAGATATAGACAACCTTATATCATCTGAAAGATAATTAAATTCTACCTCCCATGGCATAAAAAAAAGTAGCATGTTCCATTTGAAATAAGGAAGTTATCCATGATTGAAATTTTCCAAATTGGGATAGCCATATCTCCCAACACAAGAATAATTCCGGGTTACCCATCTGGCCTACATTAGTTCATTTCAAGGATAGTAAGATCCCAAAAGAACACTCCCCTAAGTTTTATGGTTCGAGCGATATTCAATTTTTTCCAGACAGCAGTTTTTTCACTAAAGCCCGTTTTGCGGCTAAACGGTTTGTTTTAGAATACATTGCATGACATAAACTCATACTAAAATTGGCCGCAGAATCCAAATATGCAATAATATACAGGGCGTTCCATTTAAAAAAACATAACTTTGATATGGACCACCCTGTATATGAGGTGCAATTGGAACAAAAATATTTTTAATTTGTAGCTTTAAAGGCCCCACATTATGCACCATCGAGAAAATTTTAAAATGTCGCTTAATAAGCCCACAATCTTCCGTCCACGCACTATTGGCCCACCCGGTATATTAACATATACTGTATATAGAGGTAAGAGAAAATAAAAAGTTAATAATAAACTCGACAAACGACAATCATTTTCGTAATGTTGGTAAACCAAACCAAAACTCTACATTTTACGATATATATTTATTTTTGTGTGCTGATCTTACTTTTTTGTTATATTCCTTGACATATTGCTAGTGAAAAGCTGAATTTCATAAGGAAATCCAATATACGAGTACTGTGTTTGAGATAGTAGTGTAATGAGCCTTAAGAGGTTAAATAAAGAGAGAGAGAGAGAGGAGAGAAGGAGAGAGAGAGATAAGTTATCTCTATGAGAGGAAAGAAAAGCTAATGGTCAATGGCCAGTGAAAACAAAAAATTCTCCTTTTTTTTTGTTGTTATTTGTTTCTAAACTTTGAATAAATCTGGTCTAAATTTATTTATTTATTCATATTCTGAGGATTCACCTGTTTTGAATAAAATTAAATATGAATTCATTTAGAAAATAAAATTTTCTCTTGGTTTTGATATTAACATAATTAAATTATTGTTTATGTCAATCAGCCTAAACACTCACAAATGTAAGATCAACTTTAGCTACCTCAATCACTTAATCTCTCATTTATGCTATTAATAAAATAGTTCCAAGTGACTGAGCCTGAGCTCGATCTTTTTTTTATAAAGTTGTAAAAAACTAAAAAAAAAAAGTACATCAGTAAAGTACTACTCGAGGGGGCGCATTTGATTTGTATAGAAGAAATAGGAAAATATTTAAAATTTTAAAGAAATTATAACGAGATAAATAACTTGCTCCTCAATGGAAACATCAATAAAAACACCAAAATAAGAAGTAACAGTCCAGGGAGAGTTATGAGGAATAGCAACATTACTGGATGGATACTTACAATGTTAGAAGAGACAGTGCCTCATAAGAAAACTTTTAATCATGAGATATAAGAGAGTTGCCCAGGAAATGCGTCAGCCTGGAGACAATTAAAAATTATTATTTTCAATAAAATTAATTAATAATTAGTATTTTAATAATAGAATTTAAATAATAGGTATTTTTTTCTACTAATTGGCCTTTTGACATTATTAAATTAAATACATTGTAAGTAATTATTGATATAAAAAATAATTTACAAAATTGCGCATTAATTAAAAATTAATATTCGAGAAATCTGTGGGTCCAGGGTAAAGAGAGGGAGGGGTTTGACCAAGAAGCAAGTCCACTAGGCTTTGAACATTATAAAACCTTTAAAAACGAAAATTGTAAAAAACAAAAAAAAAAAGTACACCAGTAAAGTACTAGTACTCGAGGATTCCCGAAGTCGAGACCTAGCGCAATTTGTTTTCTATAACGGACCTAGGAAATATTTAAAATTTGAAAGAAATCCTTATAGTGAATTTTGAGAAAATAGAATAAACTAAAAAATTACATCAGTAAAGTGCTAGTACCCGAATTTTCCCAAACACAACACCAAGCACAATTGCATATTTGGACCGCAAATAGTATTTATTTAAATTTTAAAAAAATCGTTAGGAGCCGTTTTCGAGAACTGATATGCTTACATATAAACTAACGTACATTGCCCGTTTAGTAGTATAAGATTCAGGGGCGTATATAAGGGGGAGGGGAGCTAGGCCCCCCCCCCCCCGAAACCCCGGGTTCAAGGCCCCCCCGAAAAAATTTCTGTATACGCCCCTGATAAGTTTAATACAAAAAGTAGTCATTTCGTCCCCGAAATTCCTATGACTTTTCTATTATTTTTGAATTTATGATTTCATCCATAAGAATTAAAAATCTTTGCAAAAATTCATAACCTCTTAATGGCCTCAGTAGCCGAAAAGGGTTAAAAAAAAAAAAGAAATGTATGAATTTTGTTGATTTATGTATTCTTTGAGCAACTTCTCGTCGAAATTTTGGCACCCTTATAGGGTGTGTTATGAAGAGGCCCCGGGGGGGCCCTTCCTCCCTTTTTTGAAGGTGGGGGAGTACAGCGCCGCCGAAGGCGGCTTGGCTCATCTAGCAATAAAAAATAAAATAAATATTTTCCAGATAAGTAGGAGTATAGGCCTACCTATATGATTCTTTTTATCGTGCCAATACAAGTAAAAGACAGGGGGTGCCTGGTCTGGCGCCAAAACTGAGGCCTGCTTATATAAAAAAATAAACTTAACAAATAATTAAATTTTATAATAAATAATTCAGGTAAAGATATGTAAAAATAATTTACTTTCTTTTTTTTTCTTAAGCAAATATATCCATGTAAAATTATCCTGGCGCTTTCTCAAAAGGCCTAGCTGATAATAACATGTATTAGAAACTATAGATGATTAGAGAGGTCAAGTGTTTAAAGCTTATTTGATTTGTTCCAAATGACCGAATGCTAATTTCGGTCAGAGAAGGAGGAGGAGGATATGTCAAAAAACAAACAAATTGTTTCCTTGAAAAAAAATTAATCTTATGAGATTTGATGATTAAATATTTGACAAATTATTATTGTTATTATATGTGCATACACTAAGGAAATTTGATGCATAAACAATCCAGCAAATTATTATATTAGAGCATGTTTTATTCGGATAAATGAAACTAGACGATTTTCGGTCTCCGTTGCTCATTTTATTGGTTTGAGAATTATTATAATTACAAGAGACTTTTTTTTTTTTTTATTTTCAGAGGTAAAATTGGTGGTAATGTCCAAAAATTAATGGGGAACACTTTGTTTCCTCATAAAGAAAACCTCTCCTAATCTGTCTTTTTTT
>JAKCPI010017888.1:0-13217 GCA_023213315.1 Euborellia annulipes | reverse complement strand
GTAAAATGAAATTTTTTTCGAGCTGATATAATTCCTTCAGATTCTTAAGTAAAATGACCTCCTTAATCCAAATATGACCTCCGTTTTCCCCACCACATTACCGTTTTCGGGGGTGAGCCCCCTACTTATTTCCACCCCTTTTTGTTAATTATGAGGCCCTGAATCAAATTTGAAGGAATGAAAAAATATTTTTGGCCTTAACATTTCTTCAGAAGGTCTAGAGAAGTGAAAGTTCAAAAATACTTGTTTGGTTCCTAAGGGGGGATGTGGGGGAGGCTTTTCTCCCTTAAATTGCAAAAAAATCATTAAAAATGATCGGTTTTTTCACTGATCTTCTACGTGTTCCAGCTAACAGACCTCCCTCATCCTTTCCTTAAACATCCCTCAACAAAAAAAATATAGTGAGCCCCCGACTAGGCGCGAAGCCCGCCGAACGACCTGAAATCTATAAGTAATTCAGGAGCTTAAAAAAGGGAAAGCTTTGTTGGAATGATTAAAGGAAGATATCTATCTGTGCTTCAATCTCTTCTGAAATAATGCCAAAAAAACCAAAATATTAAATCCAAGGGGTGACTCGACATCTGAGCAAGGAAAGGGATTAATGAATGGATTAAGATGTAAGCTCTAAGTTGTCAATCTACTGTAATTATTAGTCTACAATTAAAAGAGTCACTTTCCTTTTTTTTTGTTTTTTTTTTTATTAGTTTTTTGGGAAGTTTATTGTATGGGATGGAAATTTTATTAAGTCTTTAATTATAAATTATAAAATAATACCGAATTTGGGCACAAAAGAACTCCCTGCTTTGCTGCCCCCCTCTCCTCCCCCACCTGACGCGTAGCCTCTTTCACTCCCTCCCTCCAATGAAGTATCTAATAGCTACTAACTACGCCCATGAATATTGAAAGATTAATAGTGTCTAATATTAAAAAGGGTTCTTTTTTTTTTTTTTTTTTGTATTTTTTATTTTTTGGAAATTTTAAACCATGAAATTTGACATTTTTTGTAGACTCTATCCAGTGAATTTTGCGATTTTTTGAGGTCTTAAATGCAATAAATTTTGATTTATTTTTTGAGAGACTTTAATGTAAAAAAAATTGAAATTTTTCTGGAGACTTTATGCACAAAAAAATTTAGAAATTTTTCTGGAGACTTTAATGCAATAAATTGAAATTTTTTCTGGAGACTTTAATGCAAAAAAATTGAAATTTTTTCTGGAGACTTTAATGGAAAAAAATTGAAATTTTTCTGGAGACTTTTAATGCAATAAATTGGAAATTTTTCTGGAGACTTTAATGCAAAAAAATTGAAATTTTTCTGGAGACTTTAATGCAATAAATTGAAATTTTTCTGGAGACTTTAATGCAATAAATTGAAATGTTTCTGGAGACTTTAATGCAAAAAAAATTGAAATTTTTCTGGAGACTTTTTTAATGCAATAAATTGAAATTTTTCTGGGGACTTTAATGCAAAAAAAATTGAAATTTTTAGGGAGACTTTAATGCAAAAAAATTGAAATTTTTCTGGAGACTTTAATGCAATAAATTGAGAGCTTTTTGGAGACTAATTAGCGATAAAAAAAATCGAGATATTCTTTTAATTTTTTTTGATATATTTTTGGATTGATATTAATACAAGTGTTTAAAAATATTTCGAAATTATTTAGTCGTATTTTAGATTGAATTTTTTTTTTTATTTAAGGAAAGAAAAAAATTTTAATTAAACCCACTCTCACTAGTCGATAATATATATATATAAAGCTGTTGAAAATTCTAGTATTATTTCGACATTAGACCAGGTATAGGTGATTTCGAAACAAATATAGAAAAAAAAAGGGAATTTAAATTAATTAAAGGGTTTTTTTTAAGCGCATTGCATCTAATTATCACACCTCCCCCCCCCCCCCCCCCCTGCCCCCGACTCCGCTCCCCATTCACTTTTGATTTTGTCCCGGTAGCTGACAGTTTTTATCAATTGCCCCCCCGGGGCTGTTATCTCCAACTGGGTCAAATATCGAAGCCCGTTAGAGAACGACAAATGAAAGTGAACTCACTCAACTGGTCGAATAACCCACTCATACATTACCACTCACTCACACACACACACACACACACACACACACCTCGTGCAAATATTTTCTCTAAGGACTTGGTACTCACATGTTTTTCTTTGAATAAAAAATAAAATCGTTAAATCCCACGGGACGACTCTGAGGTTTTTTTTTTTGATTTTCAAAGTGCAATGAGTGAGTGGAGAAAAAAAAAAAAAGAAGAAGATACAAAATGTGCAGTGATGTGTAGCGGTCGGCTCGCGATGCCGCGCGGGGGCAGGACTGCCCGGCAAGAACACTCTCTTCGCGGACGAGAATGTGCAGCTGCCCCACCCGGGCGACGAACCGCGGACTCAGAGAAGGGGAACGAAGGGAGAGAGAGAGAGAGAGAGAGGACATCGTCGGGGGAGACTTTCGCCCTCTCCAAGTGAAAAGATCACTCTAATCCTACCGAAAAGTTTCTTTAATGAGATATTAAATAAAAATTTTAATATTTTATCACTCAAAGAGAATTTTATATTCAAAGAACTCAAAAAACCGTATATTTCCTGAAAACTTTCTTTATATGGAAAATTTCAGAAAGCGAGTGATTGATTCATTTGTTGAGGGACCATGGGGGGAGCCAGCAGGGGAAACAATCCAAATGTTTTCAAATAACGAGTCCCATGTGGTAGTTCACCTGGAATCCATGACTAGATCCAGGTTTCCCCAACATTTTGAAGTCCACCCACAGGTGTAGGGAATAACATAAATAACATAACTAGGGGCACCCTCTTCCTTTCTCCCTCCCCCTAGCGAAACCAAAATGTCTCTACCAGAAAATTTTCCCTCTTGCGTGAAAATCATTTACCTTTTTTTTTGGGAAGACGGGATTTTTTCCGCCATCCTCAAAAAATTTTTTTCTTTGGTTTTTATCGTTTGGCCTTTTTTGAGGGAACGAAATTTTTGCCACCCTCGAATTTTTTTTTTAAAGCTTCTTCATTTTCTCCGTTTATTTTTCAGACTCTTTTTTTTACCTGAATATCTTGGGGCACCCCCTGACATTCTCGCGGCACCCTTGGAGTGCCGCGGCACATCGGTTGGGAACCACTGGTCTAATCACTCATATTTAGTCAATTTTATTTTTAACTAAATATTTTTGTCTTAATTTTACACTCAGGGGCTCACTTCCAGTGAGTACGAGTTACCGGAGCTAAGGCTGGCTTTTCTTCCTTTCCTATGTCAGTCTTTTTTTTCCCTTTTCATATCTAGCGTCAGGCCGTGAGACGTGTCGGCTTGCTTTTCTCTCGGCCTCATTTTATTTATAAATTAATTTTGCCGACCCCACATATGGGTATAAGGCCAAGATAGAAGAAGATTTTTGTCTTAATTTTCTTCAGCTTCCATTTACACCTTGAGCCAAATTGGATGGACAGTTAAATGAGTATACACTTAGAATCAGGTGTGACTTGCCGCACAGCACACAATTTTCTCTTGCCTTTGGTAATCGAAAGTTGTGTGCTGTGCGCCAGTCACACCAGATTTTTCGTGTCGATATATGTTTAGTTTCCGCCGATATATTAGAATTCAAGATCCAAGTAAAATTTATAGCTATGGGAAAATATTTATGTTTAACCATTTAGCATATCTCTCCTATGAAGTACAAGAGTAAAGTGGTCTTCAGAAGATGTCAATGGCAAAATGAGAATATACATTTTAAAGAGCATCTAAAAAATAATTGATTTTTGAATTTTAATCAAAATCGTTGGAGCGAATAAAAACTGAAAAAGTACATCAGTAAAGTACTAGTACTCTATTTCATTCGTTTGCTATTAATGGATGTCAAAAAAAAAAACTAAAAGACCCAGCTGCTTCAAATTTCGACAGGAGTCAGCTGATAGTTGCCTGCTGACAGGAGCATTGTTGCCATTTCAGTTAAGAGGCGGGAAATTCAAAAAGTCACGGACTTATTGACCTGCCCTCGTAGTTGGTTGACCATTTTTATTTTCTAATTTGCTATTTGTAACGAGACATAGATAAAGATAATAAAAGAAATTATTAAAAATTCTTCCTCAAATCGTCCAGTCGATATCCCTTTTCAACGGGAAAATATTCCGAAGTTCATGATGAAATTTTTACAGGTTATTTGGAGGTACTCTAGGATATCGAGTTTTTAACCTTGAGGACTCTGTGCTAACTTGGAGGGGGGGGGGCAAAAACCTCAAAAATATTTACCTTTTTCCAGTTTTTCGCTTATATCTCGTAAACTAAGCATATTTCGTACATCACAGACCAATACAAAGTTGTAGAGCATTAAATTTGTTAAAATTTGGTTTATAAAACGAATTTATAGTCCCAATATTAACCGAAATACGGCCGGTTAAAGTTAGATAAATTTTCTCGTAATGTAAAATTTTGTCTTTGACCCGCCGTATCTCGGTTAATATAGGGTCTACAAATTCATTTTATGTACCAGATTTTAACAAATTTAATGCTCTACAATTTTGCATTATGTCTATGGTGTACGAAATATGCATAGTTTTCGAGATATAAGCAAAAAACTGGAAAAAGGTAAATATTTTTGAGGTTTTTGTCCCCCACTCCAAGTTAGCACAGGGCCTTCGAGGTCGATAACTTAGGATAAACATCCTAGAGTACCCCCCAAATAATCTGTAAAAATTTCATTAACTTCGGAATCCTTCGATTTTTCATTATATCGACTGAACTAAAAAGAATTTATAGCAAAAACGTTATTTTAAAACATTTTTTTTTAAATAATTTCGAAAGTGAATGCATTTCCAAGCACATGTTTTTTTTTTTTAGGAATCTATTAAAATCAAATAATACAAGAATGCAAGAGTTACTTTATATTCATTTCTCCCAGCTTCCGTAACCAATTCATCACAGCTAATATAAATAAATAAAGTGACTTTCTAATAAGCGACAAGTGATAATAAAATTTAAATAGAGCATGATGAATAAATAAATCCCTTCTTCTTCTTCCATTTAATCAATCAATAGGCATTCTTCAACGTAACCTTTACCATTTATAGGGTTAGTATGAAATTTTTTTGTTAAATAAAAAAAATAAAAATTTAAATAACATCAAGTATTACTTCATCATTCCATTAAATAAAAAATGGAATATGTTAAGATATGAGGTAATGGTTTAAAAAGAAAAAAACAATATTGAATTATGTTTAAGCCCAGGGGAAAGTTTATGCCCCCCCCTTTCTTTTTTTGAAATTTTGGCTTATCAAAAAATAAAGTGTCATGGACAGCGAGAGCCTAATCAAAAACTACTTTATTTTCTTAGTATTACTTAAAACTTATCATTATTATTACATACTAAATTTATAATTGGGGACATGAAAAATTTGTCATGCCCGGGGACTACTCCACTTTTTTTTTTCATTAAAGGACTTTTTCGGCATCAAAGGCCATTTAGACCCCATCTCTATTTATTTAAATTGATTACAAATGGCCAGCATGCTAACCACTACACCAAGGCCCGGGGCCTACACCAAAAGCATCTCAAAAGGAGATTTAAGACTTTTAATAACTTTTAAAAAAATCTGGTGTGACAAACACAGAAAGTTGTGTGCTGTTCGACAGTCACACCAGATTTTTTTTGTTTAAATTATATGTTTAAATAATAATTCATAGAGCACGGAATATATAATTATTGTCATTCCATTCAAGCGGATAAATGAATTATTCCTCCTGTCTTTTTTTTTTTTTTTTCTTAATTTTTTATTTGTTTTTAGGGAAAGTAGTAATAGTGAGTGAATCTCTTCTTTTAGTTTGAAAAATACTACTAATTTCCAACTAAATTATAATTCACAGTGTCTCCCTCTTTAAAGGTGAAAGTGTTTATAAGTGAGTTCATAAACAAAACAAAAAATTAACCAAACATTGAAAGAAACAATAAAGCAGTTATTAAGGTTGTTCGGACAGTATCTCCTAAGTCATAATAGAATTTAAATTTTTTGTTAATAAAATTAAAAATTTGAATACCAAAATTCCTAATTATAATTTAGTCGTGACCTATCATAGTTTATAATTGTATTAAGTTAATAATTTAATCACCAAAAATAATAAATGAATGACTTTTGATTTGAGCAGTTTTTCACGTAATATAGAACTGGCAACATTGCATTCATCAGCTATCTAATTTAAATCTTGAAAGCCTTAAATTTTATTTTATTTAATATATTACAATGTTTAATGCAAATCAGTTTAAACACAATGGACGATTTGCGAGAAACAAATATCGTAAAATGGAAAGAAAAAATGTAACTGACATCGACAAAAGAGTATTATTTTATGCGAAGTTGCCAGACTGGTCTGAGTCTCATTTTTTAAATATTGGCGGCGACTGTCATTTTAGAGAATTTTTTGACTTTCTTGTTAAAATATCTTTAAAAGCGGTCGGCAGAAACTTTTGATTTTATTTTTAACGTATTCCTCGGAAGTGAATTAATAAAATGTAAGTTTTTTTGTTTTTGTATCAGTTGCACAGATGCCTATATAATTCGATATGTGTGCGTTTCGTCGACATTCCCCATAGGCTACATGTTAAATTTCAATTTTTTACAAATTAATTACACGATAACCCTGGGTCAGATCTGCTTCAAAATTTTATTTTAGACGTATGTGATAGTGATTAATAACATATTAAAAAATTAGCTTTTAATCTCACAAAGTGCTTTAATGTCCGAACAACCTTAAATTACAAATTTTTCGAAAATTATGATGAGATTATTTATTTATTCACGCTCAATTTTTAGGATTTTTTTCTTCTTTAATAAATTAAGTAGAAATAAATTATTAAACTGGTGTCTGTACAGTACAAGTTGGAATAAAATTCCGGAGGGTTATTAAAGGAAATTGTTTGCATAAGGGGAGGGGAGTTAAACCCGTAGCCCGTCCCCTCGAAATCTGACTAAAGTTGACGCTCTTGTGTCATCTGCAGAAGTAATTTAATGACATAATAACGTCTTATAATTTTCTGAGTCTACCCATTGGGAGATTTATTTTTCCTGGAGTTTCCGAGCGTGACAGACTGATGGACATTCATTTAAGCCTTTAGATTAGGGTCCGACCGAAATAAAATTTTCAGCCGAAACCGAATTTCAATTTCAATTTTAGTTTCAGCCGAAACAGAAAAAAACTTGTTTTAAAATTTTTCTTAAAATTTCCTATACAAAATTCATATAATTTTACCTTCTTTTTTTTTCTTAAGTAAATTTTCTCTAGTGACCCAAATACCCCAAAATTCCCTGTTGCGAAAATCATTGGAGATGATACAGTAGTCTATTGAACTAGAATTCATGACTTTTGACGAATGTTCTCACAAACGCATTGTCAGGAGATGCCAAGAGCCTCTATGAGCTCGAGGTAAACAGCACTTTGTCCTGATGAAGGCCGGGATATCGGTCGAAACGTCGACAAACGTATGAAATAAATAAAGCTAAAAAGAGATATAATTTTATTTTCTTTATTGCTTTTGGCTGCCTCAAATATCCTCCCTACTCATTATATCCAATACATTCAGCCACTTCTCCTGAAATTTTGATCTTATGTTGGGATAATCATTCAGGTCATTCAATAAAAATGTTTCTCTCCTAAATGTAGCTTATGCTACATGAGAATTATTTTTTTTAATTTAGCAATAGGATCGAAACGCTGCTAAATATTATTAAATAATATATATTGTTAAATAATTTTCGAGATCTTATAATATTATAAAATGAAGAAATTTGATGGGTGAGTGACATGGGCGTAACTAGAGAATTTGGCTGGGGGGAGGGGCATAGGACAAGCCATCCTCCGGTGGGCCTGGAAAGCCCTATATTTGCTCAATTTTTCTTGGGGCAAGGAGCTTTCTGGGGGGGGAGGGGCACGAGCCTTCTGGGGGGCAGGTCCTCCCCTCGGGACCTCCCTAGTTACGCCCATGGTGAGTGATGATAATTCAGACAAGCAGGAAAGCAAAGACACTCAGAAGACAGTAAAAAAAAAAAAAATTAATCAAATTTCGACGACGTTTCGAAACGCATCATACCATCTTTGGTTATTTCGAATCGAACACTCATGTAATGGATAACTGCAAAGTTGCAGGAATTTTTAAACAAACATGCATTTGGATCAACATCCGGGCTCTAGTTATGACACTATTGCAGCAAATTACCGATATGAAGATGATTAGTTATATCACATTAAAGAAAAAAAAAACTTGTCTCAAATTTTACTAATTATCCATGTCGCGTGTAAAATATTTAAAAAAAAAAACAAAAATGATATAACAAAAAAAAAAAAAAAAAATGTGGAGAAATTTTCTAATCCAGATATAGGCTACCTTATTATTAATAAATAGTTATTTCCTGGCAATTAAATAATACGTCCTCTTGTCATATACAATACCAGCGAGTACACAAATGATTATTACAACAAATTGAACCGGAAATGGCATTAAACAAAAACAAATTCATTCATTAGAAATTTGTTCACTTAAACGAGAGTGATACGATAGCCTTTTCGACCCCAAATAAACAGAAAAGCTTTGAGAGAAATTACCTCAAGAATGGAAAGTGAATATAATAAGTGAAGGTGAGTTTAAAAAAAAAAAAAAAGTTTTGTCTTGTTTTCATAAGAAAATGATAATTATTTAAAAAATATTTTATTACTTTCTCTTACCTCTATATATATGTTAATATATAGAGAGAGAAAGTATTGGATTCATGTCAAAAATTCGATGTCGAGATTTTGATGGATCTTCACGTTTTGAGGTCCCCTGAATACAAAAAAGTGGTTTTCGCGACATGGTCTGTCTGTGTGTCTGTGTGTCTGTGTGTCTGTGTTCAATTTTAAGCATGAAGGAATTGAGCTATGAGGTTGAAATTTTATATTTAAGTTAAACACCTCCCGGGACCGACAAAATAAGCTTTTAATCAAAATCGGCCCATGAGTACTAGTACTTTACTGATGTACTTTTTCAGTTTTTTTCGATTTTCTCAAAATTCGCTCTAACGATTTTGATTAAAATTCAAAAATCAATTATTTTTTAGATGTTCTTTCAAATGTATATTCTCGTTTTGCCCTCAAAATTGTTTGAAGCACACTTTACTCTTGTGCTTCATAGAGAAGATAGGAGAAATGGTTGCCATGGTTGCAAAATATAAATATTTTCCCATACTTATAAATTTTACATCTGAATTAAAATATTCCCTACTGCCGGGAACTAAATACATGTCGACACAAAAAATCTGGTGTGACAGCACAGTACACAACTTTCGATTACCGAAGGTAAGAGAAAGTTGTGTGCTGTGCGCCAGTCACACCAGATTTTTTTATCATTATCAAGTAACGTTTCTCAGCCTTGGCAAAATCCTTTTGTGTGTTTTTGCGTACAACTTGACGTGAAAATGAAAAAATCATATACCACTAAGGGCCGATTGCTTCACTTCTAGTCGACAAGCAAACTTATCCGAGAGATAGCAAATCATCGATATAGTGAAAGAAAAAAAAAAGTAAAAAGAACACGCTTTACCTTCGAGTAAAAAAAAAAAAAAAAAAATGAGTCACATACACTGAGCGTCAATAAAAAAAAAACACTTTGTTTCTTCTTAAGAAGACCTATTCTAATCTATCTTAGTGATACTCTAATTTATTAAACATTTAATATGGTAAAATTCTGTACATTTCTAAATAAATTTAACACAAATCCATATCATTTTATTAAATAATTACAATTTAAATAAAACAAAGACAAAAATATCGAAATTTTTATTAACGCTAATTTCTAAAATTTTAAAATAATCTTTCCATTTCAGTTTTTCTCTATTTTATTGGAAATACTTATAAAACAAAATTTTAAATTAATATCAAATAAAACATATCGAGATTATGTTGATTTATCCCTCAAATTGAAAATTGACATTTTTGTCTTTGTTTTATTTAAATTGGAATTATTAAATAAAATGATATGGATTTGTGTTAAATTTACTTAGAAATGTATCCAATATTTCTTATTAAATGTTTAATAAATTAGAGTATCATTGAGATAGATTAGGCCCTCGGGGCTTGGTGTAGGGGTTAGCGTGCTAACCTCGTATACCAAAAGTCGCGGGTTCGGACCCCAGGCAGTCCGATGATTTTATTTAAGACATTTGAATACCAAATGGCTTAAATAAGAATGCCTGGACCTCCAAATAGATATATTAATCTATAACGGATATCGTAAAAGCCTTATATGGCCTGAGTTGCCGAAAAGACAGTGTGAATGTGTGTGTGAATGGGAAAAAAGTGTGAGTGTTTTTTTTATTAAAAAAAAAGACAGATTACGAAGAGGTCTTCTTATGAGGAAACAAAGTGTTCCACAATTTTTGGACATTATCACCAATTTTACCTCTGAAAATAAAAAAAAGTCTCTTGTAATTATAATAATTCTCAAACCAATAAAATGATGCAACGCAGCCCGAAAATCGTCTAGTTTCATTTCTCCGAAGAAATTATTCTAATATAATTTGCTGGATTGTTTATACATAAAATTTCTTAGTGTATGCACAATAATAACAATAATAATTTGTCAAATATTATAATCATCAAATCTAATAAGATTAATTTTTTTCAAGGAAAGAATTTGTTTGTTTTTTGACATATCCTCCTCCACTTCTCTGACCGAAATTAGCATTCGGTCATTTGGAACAAATCAAATAAGCTTTAAACACTTGACCTCTCTAATCATCTATATTTCTAATACATGCTATTATCAGCTAGGCCTTTGAGAAAGCGATAATTTTAATGGATATATTTGCTTAAGAAAAAAAAAGAAAGTAAATTATTTCTACATATCTTAATTGAATTATTTATTATAAAATTTAATTATTTGTTAAGTTTATTTTTTTATATAAGCAGGCCTCAGTTTTGGCGCCAGACCAGGCACCCCCCGTCTTTTACTTGTATTGGCACGATAAAAAGAATCATATAGGTAGGCCTATACTCCTACTTATCTGGAAAATATTTATTTTATTTTTTATTGCTAGTCGTGCCGCCCGCCTTCGGCGGCCTGTACTCTTCATGACATACTCTATAAGGGTGCCAAAATTTCGATGAGAAATTGCTCAAAGAATACATAAATCAACAAAATTCAATACATTTCTTTTTTTTTTAACCCTTTTCGGCTACTGAGGCCATTAAGAGGTTATGAATTTTTGCAAAGATTTTTAACTCTTATGGATGAAATCATAAATTCAAAAATAATAGAAAAGTTATAGGAATTTCGGGACGAAATGACTACTTTTTGTATTAAACTTATCAGGGGCGTATACAGAAATTTTTTTTCGGGAGGGGGGGGGGGGCTGAACTCAAAAATTTTTCTGACGAAATTTTTTTTTTTTTAAACTACATTTTTTTCACACGAAATTTTTTGTGGAACATTTTTTCTTTTGCGGAACCAAAGTTTTCCATCCTGCGGAAAAATTTGTTGCGCTGATGTCTGTATATCCCTATATATGTATATGTGTTTGGGAAATTTCAGGGGGGGGGCGGGCTCCCTCGCCCCCCCCCCCCCCCCTTATATACGCCCCTGAATCTTATCTTATCTTATACTATTAAACGGGCAATGTACGTTAGTTTATATGTAAGCATATCAGTTCTCGAAAACGGCTCTAACGATTTTTTTAAAATTTTAAATAAATACTATTTGCGGTCCAAATATGCAATTGTGCTTGGTGTTGTGTTTGGGAAAATTCGGGTACTAGCACTTTACTGATGTAATTTTTTAGTTTATTCTATTTTCTCAAAATTCACTATAAGGATTTCTTTCAAATTTTAAATATTTCCTAGGTCCGATATAGAAAACAAATTGCGCTAGGTCTCGACTTCGGGAATCCTCGAGTACTAGTACTTTACTGGTGTACTTTTTTTTTTTTTGTTTTTTACAATTTTCGTTTTAAAGGTTTTATAATGTTCAAAGCCTAGTGGACTTGCTTCTTGGTCAAACCCTCCCCTCTCTTTACCCTGGACCCACAGATCTCTACGAATATTAATTTTTAATTAATGCGAAATTTTGAAATTTTTTTTTATAACAATAATTGCTTACAATGTATTTAATTTAATAATGTCAAAAGGCCAATTAGTAGAAAAATACCTATTATTTAAATTCTATTATTAAAATACTAATTATTAATTAATTTTAATGAAAATAATAATTTTTAATTGTCTCCAGGCTGACGCATTTCCTGGGCAACTCTCTTATATCTCATGATTAAAGTTTTCTTATGAGGCACTGTCTCTATCCTCTCTAAGTATCCACCCAGTAATGTTGCTATTCCTCAAAACTCTCCCTGGACTGTTACTTCTTATTTTGGTGTTTTTATTGATGTTTCCATTGAGGAGCAAGTTATTTATCTCGTTATAATTTTTTTAAAATCTTAAATATTTTCCTATTTCTTCTATACAAATCAAATGCGCCCCTCGAGTACTCGTACTTTACTGATGTACTTTTTTTTTTTATAAAAATGTTTTTTACAATTTTATAAAAAAAAAGACCGAGCTCAGGCTTGAAACTATTTTATTAATAGCATAAATGAGAGATTAAGTGATTGAGGTAGCTAAAGTTGATCTTACATTTGTGAGTGTTTAGGCTGATTGACATAAACAATAATTTAATTATGTTAATATCAAAACCAAGAGAAAATTTTATTTTCTAAATGAATTCATATTTAATTTTATTCAAAACAGGTGAATCCTCAGAATAGGAATAAATAAATAAATTTAGACCAGATTTATTCAAAGTTTAGAAACAAATAACAACAAAAAAAAAGGAAATTCCTTTTTGTTTTCACTGGCCATTGACCATTAGCTTTTCTTTCCTCTCATAGAGATAACTTATCTCTCTCTCTCTCTCTCTCTCTCCTCTCTTTACCTTTAACCTCTTAAGGCTCATTACACTACTATCTCAAACACAGTACTCGTATATTGGATTTCCTTATGAAATTCAGCTTTTCACTAGCAATATGTCAAGGAATATAACAAAAAAGTAAGATCAGCACACAAAAATAAATATATATCGTAAAATGTAGAGTTTTTGGTTTGGTTTACCAACATTACGAAAATGATTGTCGTTTGTCGAGTTTATTATTAACTTTTTATTTTCTCTTACCCCCTCTATATACAGTATATGATATA
>JAKCPI010017887.1:0-28665 GCA_023213315.1 Euborellia annulipes | reverse complement strand
AAAAAGACAGATTACGAGAGGTTTTCTTATGAGGAAACAGTGTTCCACAATTTTTGGACATTACCACCAATTTTACCTCTGAAAATAAAAAAAATCTCTTGTAATTATATCTCAAACCAATAAAATGATGCAACGGAGACCGAAAATCGTTTGGTTTTATTTCTCCGAAGAAATTATTCTAATATAATAATTTGTTGGATTGTTTATACATCAAATTTCTTAGTGTATGCACAATAATAACAATAATAATTTGTCAAATATTATAATCATCAAATCTAATAAGATTAATTTTTTTCAAGGAAACAATTTGTTTGTTTTTTGACATATCCTCCCCCTCTTCTCTGTCCGAAATTAGCATTCGGTCATTTGGAACAAATCAAATAAGCTTTAAACACTTGACCTCTCTAATCATCTATATTTCTAATACATGCTATTATCAGCTAGGCCTTTGAGAAAGCGATAATTTTAATGGATATATTTGCTTAAGAAAAAAAAAAGAAAGTAAATTATTTCTACATATCTTAATTGAATTATTTATTATAAAATTTAATTATTTGTTAAGTTTATTTTTTTATATAAGCAGGCCTCAGTTTTGGCGCCAGACCAGGCACCCCCGTCTTTTACTTGTATTGGCACGATAAAAAGAAACATATAGGTAGGCCTATACTCCTACTTATCTGGAAAATATTTATTTTATTTTTTATTGCTAGTCGTGCCGCCCGCCTTCGGCGGCCTGTACTCTTCATAACATACTCTATAAGGGTGACAAAATTTCGACGAGAAATTGCTCAAAGAATACATAAATCAACAAAATTCATACATTTCTTTTTTTTTTTTAACCCTTTTCGGCTACTGAGGCCATTAAGAGGTTATGAATTTTTGCAAAGATTTTTAATTCTTATGGATGAAATCATAAATTCAAAAATAATAGAAAAGTTATAGGAATTTCGGGACGAAATGACTACTTTTTGTATTAAACTTATCAGGGGCGTATACAGAAATTTTTTTCGGAATGGGGGGGGGGGGGGCTGAACTCAAAAATTTTTCTGACGAAAATTTTTTTTTTAAACTACATTTTTTCACACGAAATTTTTTGTGGAACATTTTTCTTTTGCGGAACCAAAGTTTTCCATTCTGCGGAAAAATTTGTTGCGCTGATGTCTGTATATCCCTATATATGTATATGTGTTTGGGAAATTTCAGGGGGGGGCGGGCTCCCTCGTCCCCCCCCCCTTATATACGCCCCTGAATCTTATACTATTAAACGGGCAATGTACGTTAGTTTATATGTAAGCATATCAGTTCTCGAAAACGGCTCTAACGATTTTTTTAAAATTTTAAATAAATACTATTTGCGGTCCAAATATGCAATTGTGCTTGGTGTTGTGTTTGGGAAAATTCGGGTACTAGCACTTTACTGATGTAATTTTTTAGTTTATTCTATTTTCTCAAAATTCACTATAAGGATTTCTTTCAAATTTTAAATATTTCCTAGGTCCGATATAGAAAACAAATTGCGCTAGGTCTCGACTTCGGGAATCCTCGAGTACTAGTACTTTACTGGTGTACTTTTTTTTTGTTTTTTACAATTTTCGTTTTAAAGGTTTTATAATGTTCAAAGCCTAGTGGACTTGCTTCTTGGTCAAACCCTCCCTTTCTTTACCCTGGACCCACAGATTTAACTCTATATTAAATTTTAATTAATGCACAATTTTGTAAATTTAATTTTTTATATCAATAATTACTTACAATGTATTTAATTTAATAATGTCAAAAGGCCAATTAGTAGAAATATACCTATTATTTAAATTCTATTATTAAAATACTAATTATTAATTAATTTTATTGAAAATAATAATTTTTTTGTCTCCAGGCTGACGCATTTCCTGGGCAACTCTCTTAAATCTCATGATTAAAGTTTTCTTATGAGGCACTGTCTCTTCTAACATTGTAAGTATCCATCCAGTAATGTTGTTATTCCTCATAACTCTCCCTGGACTGTTACTTCTTATTTTGGTGTTTTTATTGATGTTTCCATTGAGGAGCAAATTGTCTCGTTATATTTCTTTCAAATTTTAAATATTTTCCTATTTCTTCTATACAAATCAAATGCGCCCCTCGAGTACTTTACTGATGTACTTTTTTTTTTTAGTTTTTTACAACTTTATAAAAAAAAGATCGAGCTCGGGCTCGGTCAACCCGGAACTATTTTATTAATTGCATAAATGAGAGATTAAGTGATTGAGGTAGCTAAAGTTGATCTTAGTGTTTAGGCTGATTGACATAAACAATAATTGAATTATGTTAATATCAAAACCAAGAGAAAATTTTATTTTCTAAATGAATTCATATTTAATTTTATTCAAAACAGGTGAATCCTCAGAATATGAATAAATAAATAAATTTAGACTAGTTTAGAAACAAATAACAACAAAAAAAAGGAAATTTTTTGTTTTCACTGGCCATTGACCATTAGCTTTTCTTTCCTCTCATAGAGATAACTTATCTCTCTCTCTTTATTTAACCTCTTAAGGCTCATTATACTACTATCTCAAACACAGTACTCGTATATTGGATTTCCTTATGAAATTCAGCTTTTCACTAGCAATATGTCAAGGAATATAACAAAAAAATGTAAGAACTATATGAGCACACAAAAAATAAATATATACCGTAAAATGTAGAGTTGTGGTTGGCAATTATTACCAACATTACGAAAATGATTGTCGAGTTTATTATTAACTTTTTACTTTCTCTTACCTCTATATACAGTATATGTTAATATATATATATATATATATATATATATATATATATATATATATATATATAGAGAGAAAAAGTACCTATTGGATTCATGTCAAAAATTCGATGTCGAGATTTTGATGGATCTTCACGTTTTGAGGTCCCCTGAATCCAAAAAAGTGGTTTTCGCGACATGGTCTGTCTGTCTGTTTCTGTCTGTGAACAAAATATCTCAAGAACGAAAAGAGCTAGGAGATTGAAATTTTATATTTAAGTTAGGCACCCCTCTGGCACGTGACACGAAGCTTTTGAACAAAATCGGCCAAAGAGTACTAGTATTTTACTGATGTAGTTTTTCAGTTTTTTTTTTTTTTTTTTTTTCGATTTTCTCAAAATTCGCTCCAACAATTTTGATTAAAAGTCAGAAATCAACTATTTTTTAGATGCTCTTTAAAATGTATTGTATATTCTCATTTTGCAATTGAAATATTTTGAAGACCACTCTACTCTTGTTTGTTGTTTTTTTTTTTTTTTTTTTAGTAAAGTACGAGACTGAAAAAAAAAACAACAATTTTTAGTAAGATGATGACAAATTTTCGAATAAAATATCATTTTTCAACTTGTAAAGTTTCACGAGAAAGCTGAAAAAATTTCATAAAAAAGTTACGTAAAATAAACCAAATTTCAAGAAAAATTTTTTATAACCAAAAAAAAAAAATAGAAGCGATCGTCGGCACATCTTGAAATTAGGAGGGATAATTGTAGAATTAGTTGAAGTTTTTTTTAGTTAAAAAAAATGGTCGGATTAAAATTAGGGTTTTTTTTTAAAAACTGAAATATTTCATATATCCGGGCTTCTGAAATAATTTTTGTATTTTTACTTTCTCTTACCTATGTATATATGTAATATATGTAATATATATATAGAGAGAAAGTATTGGATTCATGTCAAAAATTCGATGTCGAGATTTTGATGGATCTTCACGTTTTGAGGTCCCCTGAATCCAAAAAAAGTGGTTTTCGCGACATGGTCTGTCTGTCTGTGTGTGTGTGTGTCTGTGTGTGTGTCTGTGTGTGTGTCTGTGTGTCTGTGAACAAAATATCTCAAGAACGAAAAGAGCTAGGAAGTTGAAATTTTATATTTAAGTTAGGCACCCCCATGGGACGTGACACGAAGCTTTTGAACAAAATCGACCAAAGAGTACTAGTACTTTACTGATGCACTTTTTTAGTTTTTTTCGATTTTCTCAAAATTTGCTCCAACGATTTTTTTTAAAATTCAAAAATCAATTATTTTTTAGATTCTCTATAAAATGTATATTCTCATTTTGTGATTGAAATCTTCTGAAGACCACTTTACTCTTGTACTCCATAGAAAAGATAGGAGAAATGGTTGCCATGGTATCAAAATATAAATATTTTCCCATACTTTTTTTTTTTTTTTTTTATTTACTCCGGTACTTGGTTTTACACCATTTTCCCTATATTACAATTTTTTATTTTCTTTCCTCTCTGTACAGACTGTGTCCGACCGTCAAGCATTGATAAAAAAAAAAAAGAATAGGAAAACCATTGAGAAATTTCCCATACTTATAAATTTTACATCTTGAATTCAATTGTACCCTACTGTCGGAAACTAAATACATGTCGACACAAAAAATCTGGTGTGACAAGCACAGTACACAACTTTCGATTACCGAAGGTAAGAGAAAGTTGTGTGCTGTGCGCCAGTCACACCAGATTTTTTTCTGAAAACTACATTAAAAAACAAAATTTTTATAGCCTTGCGGGGTTCCGAAATCTCAATTTTAAAATAAGTTATAGTTATTTGAAAAAAAAAGCAGTTTTTTTTTTTTCAAAAATCCATAACTTTTTTTAGTTGGGGGTCATTCCACGTCAGTTCAACCAAGCCATTTCACCCATAATCTCAGATTTTTATGAAATTTGGTATGTTTGTTCTATATATAGAGATAAGTAACAGCACCAAATTTCAATTTTTTATCTCACTTAGTTTTCGAGTTATGGCACTTTAAAGTTTTGATTTTTTCACCTTGCGCGGCTTGGCTAATGCCAAACAAAATGTGACATGGAAGAGAAAATAATTTCTCATTTATTTATTTGACATCCTATCTTGATGAAATTTTTTTTGGTAGGTTCTTTAAACAATAAGGAATTAGAAAAAAAATATATCACGAATCTAAGTTAATCCTAAAATATAAAAAAATTCATATTGTTGATTTTTTTTTAGTTTTGAAAACGCAAACATGGTTTAGCGCTAAAGCCAATATCTCCAAAAGGGAATGAGATATTCAAGAAAATTTTTTTTCTAAATAATCTACATGAAATGGGCTTTAATTTAGTAAAATAAAATGTTTGTGTATTTTGTTCCCTCTATTTCTAAAGTCCATTGCAAGTTTCAATATATAGTTTTACATGTTAAAAAGATTTCAAGTGCAAAATGAAAATATACATTTTAAAGAGCATCTAAACAATAATTGATTTATGAATTTTAATAAAAATCGTTGCAGGAAATTTTGAGAAAATTGGAAAAAACTGAAAAAGTACATCAGTAAAGTACTAGTACTTTTTGGCCGATTTTGTTCAAAAGCTTATTTTGAGTGTCCCGGAGGGTACCTAACTTAAATATAAAATTTCAACCTCCTAGCTCAATCCTTTCATACTTTCAATTGAATTGATTTAATTTTCGTCTGTGTTCAGTTTTAAGCAGACACACACACAGTGTCCATTTGAAATCATGAAAGGATTGAGCTAGGTGGTTGAAATTTTATATTTAAGTTAGGTACCCTCCGGGACACTCAAAATAAGCTTTTGAACAAAATCGGCCAAAAAGTACTAGTACTTTACTGATGTACTTTTTCAGTTTTTTTCCAATTTTCTCAAAATTTCCTGCAACGATTTTTATTAAAATTCATAAATCAATTATTTTTTAGATGCTCTTTAAAATGTATATTTTCATTTTGGCCTTCAAACCTTTTTAACATGTAAAACTATATATTGAAACTTTCAATGGACTTTAGAAATAGAGGGAACAAAATACACAAACATTTTATTTTACTAAATTAAAGCCCATTTCATGTAGATTATTTAGAAAAAAAAATTTTCTTGAATATCTCATTCCCTTTTGGAGATATTGGCTTTAGCGCTAAAGCATGTTTGCGTTTTCAAAACTAAAAAAAAAATCAACAATATGAATTTTTTTTTATATTTTAGGATTAACTTAGATTCGTGATATATTTTTTTTCTAATTCCTTATTGTTTAAAGAACCTACCAAAAAAATTTCATCAAGATAGGATGTCAAATAAATAAATGAGAAATTATTTTCTCTTCCATGTCACATTTTGTTTGGCATTAGCCAAGCCGCGCAAGGTGAAAAAATCAAAACTTTAAAGTGCCATAACTCGAAAACTAAGTGAGATAAAAAATTGAAATTTGGTGCTGTTACTTATCTCTATATATAGAACAAACATACCAAATTTCATAAAAATCTGAGATTATGGGTGAAAATTTTTTATTTTTTTGGTTGATTTGACGTGGAATGACCCTTGGGTAAAAAAATTAAAAAAAAAAAATTCTCAAAAATGTCTTTTAAGGGGTAGAAAAAAGATAGGAAATTTTCAGCGAAATCCGCGGGGGTCAGGAAAAAAATTTGTCGATTTGGCATGGAATGACCCATATATAGCCTAGCTACCATTCTTTTCATTATACATTAAGGATTATCCAAGTACAAAATCCACATCTTGTAAAATACTTAATTTAATTTTGTAAATTGATTTCACATAGTTGGGCACACAAGGCAGTTAGTTAAACGGCAAGAATGTTTTCTTCAAAAATTATAAAAGAAAAAAAAACTTTAACGAAGTTAAAGTTTAATGAAGTATAAAGAACAAAAAGTCTATTCTAAATCAAAAAGGGATTTAATGGGATATGAATCACACATTCATTCATAATAATACAATGAATGACACATTCTTCTTCCTTTTTTAATTCCTATGCACAATTTCTCTTGGTCAAAATACAAAAAAAAAAAAAAAAAAAAAAAAAATTGATTGGGTTTCCCTTTAACTTTGACGAATCAACGAACCGAGTTAATTTCCATAAGCAAGTTAGTTGGTTGGAGAAATAAATAAATAAATATATTATATAAACGTTTTAAAAAGGATATATAATTTGAGACTTGGGAAATTTTCTCTCTAATGATATCCTCTTAAAAAGAAAAAAATAATTCACATCTATTATTCATTTAATCGGTAATTGAAATGAATGGCGTTGGACTCACTTTCTTATTAGAATAGAATTGAATACAAAATTTCTAATCAATCAATATTTACAGTTATTATGATAATTACACAGTGTAACCAATTTACAAAATGGCTGCTGAAATACACTGCGCGTCCATGAAAACGCAACACTTTGTTTCTTCTTCAGAAGACCGATTCTAATCTATCTTAATGATACTGTAATTTATTAAACATATTCTGTTACATTTCTAACTAAATTTAACACAAATCCATATCATTTTAATAAATAATTACAATTTAAATAAAACAAAGACAAAAATGTCAAAAAAATTTTATTAACCCTAAATTTCTAAAATTTTAAAATAATCTTTCCATTTCAGTTTTTCTTTGGCTATTTTAATGGAAATTCTTATGAAAACAAAATTTTGAATTAATATTAAACAAAACATATCAAGGGCGGATACAAGGGGGGGTAAAGGGGGTAATTACCCCTCCCCTGAGATTTGAAAAAAATACTTTTTTTTTTTTTGAAAAAAAAAAATTATTTTTAATGTAAAATTTTAAAAATTAATACTTAAAAATTTATATTCTGGCAAACAAGTACATAATGCCCGCCTTTAAATTAGAAAAAAATTGTGTCCTGTGCGACCAGTCACACCAGATTATCCCCCCCCCCCCCCCCCGAGAAACACCTCTGGATTCGCCCTTGAAACATATTCAGGTCTATTCTCTAAAAACAGACATCAAAAATTGGGTGTTAAAAATAAAGTAATAACATCTACCATTCACTAATCCAAATTTTTACATCGACGTTAACATTTTATTTTTTAGCACCAGGTGTTGACGACTCATATGAAGATAGCTATGTTTTCTGCTTGTTCGTGTTTTTAGAGCCCTAGATAAAATCTCGTGCACGGGCATTACCAATTTTATTTGTTATTTTCAATATAGTAGGCCTATCTGATACACCAGCGTTAAAAAATGCTAGTCTCTAAACAAAGTTTTAACAGCGACATTAACATGCTGCTTTTATCTCAAAGCTGCCAAAACCATAACCTTACTTTTTGGTTAAAAATAACATTTTGATGCATTAAATACGGCGTTAAAATATTAAAGGCACTCCCTAGACAGAACATTAATTTTTAACACTATTGACAAAATGTTAATTCTTAGGCTTTAAAGTTTTTGTTTACAGAATAGCAATTTGAGACAAGGAAGTGTTGAAATGAATTAACACTCTTTAGAGATGTTAAAAGGTAACTTTTTAGCTTAGAGAATAAACCTGATTGAGATTATGTCGATTGAAAATCGACATTTTTGTCTTTGTTTTATTTAAATTGTAATTATTTATTAAAATGATATGGATTTGTGTTAAATTTACTTAGAAATGTATAAGATATTTCATATTAAATGCTTCTTAAATTACAGTATCATTAAGGTAGGTAGATTAGAACAGGTCTTCTTAAGGAGAAACAAAATGTTACATTTTCATTGATGCGCAGTATAATTTTTTATTTTGAAGTTTCCGTTGCGTGTCTGAACTTCTTCAGGGCTTAAATTTGTCATTTGATCATTATAGAATAAATAATACTAATGACCAATTGCTTCACTTCTAATTAAATAGCTATCCCTCGGATAAGCTTCGAGTTTTTTCACTTCTAGTTAAGCTTATCATGAGGAGGCAATGGCTAAGCCGGCTAAGCTTAGATTACGGAGTCCGAAGTCTCAACACGACTCGGGTTCGGATCCAGCTTGCCGCAAATAATTCACCATCCTGCCGAAGTCTCCTCTTAGGGTAGGTAGGGGGATAGCCCCACCGTGGTATCACAAAGGGCCTAATTGGCCTAAGTGTGTTCCCTCTCTGGGAACGGCCACTTCAACCTAACCTAACCTAACCTAAGCTTATCATATGATTAAATAAGGCCAGATCGTAGTTAACTAAGACCCAAAGTTCGGTATAAGAGGTGAAATTAGCAATACATGCTTTAATTAATTATTTTAATTTTTAATTATAAAAGATGCCTTTAATAAGTTGCTAACTTCACGAAACTCGTCTTATACCTCGGATAGCTAATTATATATGAAAAAAACTCATTTTTGAACTCAAAGGTTAAGCGTGTTCTTGTTTACTATATCGATGATTTGCTATCTGGAGGATAAGTTTGCTAGTCGGCACCTGCCCTTCATTCGTTAAAAAACGCAGAATAATAACAAATGAATGGTTAGTATATTATTTATCAAAATTCTTTTTTTTACTGAGATTCTTGCAAGAGTAGTAGTAAAATAAAAAAAGTAAGTAACGTAAAAAAATAGAAAGATTTATACCAAGATGAGAAAAAAACAACCTCTCCAGAGGATGTTTTATTTGCCCAAAGATTAAAAAAAAAAAATTGATTTATTTCCTCCTTTCCAATTGGTTAACTCTAAATAAACAGAAACAAAAAACGTAATTATTTATGTAGCTACCTGTACTTTATTATTTTATTTTTTTTTTTTTTAAATAAAATCGACGTCATTCCCAGATGAACTCATTCACCTTGTTCTAACGAATTCCAAATATTTATTTTAAATTAAAAAATTTAAATAAATATCAATCAGAGACCAGCTGCACAACACTCCTGTGGTGTATCGATATATGAGCTGTGGCTCTGCTACAGGGGCGCTTCTTGAGAATATTAAATGCCAAGTGAGAGGAAATAATCCAGAAGAGGAAGAATTAATTTTAAATCAACGCTGCCGTTTCGGTTCTGGTTGGAACAATCATCTGAGCCATGGGATTTATTAGATAGCACCTGTTTTGAGATATATATTCAGTAATTATTGAATTTTAACTTTAAAATAATCTATATATATATATATAAATTAGCTAATGTCCGTATATCTGTCTGTCACGCTCTGTTTAGGCAACTTCCCTTTGAAATTTTGAAATGAAATTTTATATGCATAAAGTGGACCTTCTCGGGATTACAGGAAAATTATTTCCATCCCGAAATTCCCATAACTTTTTGCGTTAATTTTTAAAGTTAAGATTTCTCCCATAGGAAATGTATAGAGAAATATTTATGTATTCTTTTCATTTGTGTATTCCATGAATGTAAACGAATCCTCAAGCAGGCACTGAATTGGAATGGAATAATAATAATTTTCTTTTCAAAATTAAGAAGAAAAGGCGCCCACGGGGCTTGGAGTAGTGGTAGTGCCTACCTTCTATACCGAACGTCGCGGGTTCGGACCCCAGGTGTCCGATAATTTTATTTAAGGCATTTGGATACCAAATGGCTTAAATAAAAATGCCTGGACCCCAAATAATAATATATATTCATAACGGTTATCGTCAAAAGTCTTAAATGGCCTACGTTGCCGAAAAGACTGTGTGAATGTGTGTGAGTGTGAGTGTGAATGAGAAAAAGTGTGAATGTTTTTAAAAAAAAAAAAAAAAAAAAAAAGAAGAAAAGGCGAGGGTCCGCCGCAGGCGGGCCCGAGCCAGCTGAGGGGGTCCAGGGGGGCGAAGCCCCTCCGGCTAGGCCCGAAGGCGGGTGTCGCGGCTAGTAAATCATAAAACTTATGACCTAGTATTGTTAAATTTCTCATAAATTGAATTAATTGATACCGTTCACAAGATATGGGGTATGGATTTCTTGGAAATTAAATTAAATTCTTTTATTAAGGACATGAATGCATCCATGCATTTAATTCAGGCCCGAGAAGAGAGAAAAACAATTCGCACTTTGATTAAAAACAAGTCTTGATTAATTTTTTCTTTCTAAATATGATGCTCTACTTGATCGTTTACCTTTTATAGGAAAAATAAAAACAATAAATTTGCAAATTAGAAGATTTATTAATCGATTAAAAAAAGGTGAAAAGATTCGCTGAAGAGAAAGAAGAGTGGCCTATAGCTCTCTCTCTCTCTCTTTATCTGCTCATTTAAAAAGTGAGATTTCTTGGAAATTATAATTAGAAATTGATTCAATTTTCATGTCAAAAATAAAATTTCGCACTATTATATACTAGCTGATTGGTGTGATGGATTTTATAGATAACCCCATTTAATTACCAGGAGTGCTGCGTAGTAGGAGACACGTCTACCAAGTTAAGTATCGCTACCTATTTATTCCCTTATAAAAAATATCAGCAGGTCGTCAGATTGACCTGAACGATCTCATTCAACAATCAAAGTAAAAAAAAAGAATATTAATAAATTTATTTTGATATAATTCTGGATTTTCATGAATTTTTTGAGAATTTTTTTTTTTTTTTTTTTTTGGAATGGGTGCATAAGGTCCGAAGACCTATAATGACCAATAGTCACATGCAGCCAGGAAGAAAATAAAAACAAAAGGAGAAGCATAAAGGGGAAACTCAACTGCGGGAACTGAGAAGATGCCTGTTGAGGTTAGACTTGAAAGTCTGAAGATTGTAGGTTTTGGGGAAGATAGACGCAGGGAGCTTGTTCCAATCACGGGAGGTCATGGGGACAAAGGAAGAATGAAATTGATTAGTTCTGTTAGTCGTGATCTGAACAGCATAGGGATGCTGGGAAGATGCCTCTCTTGTGTTCCGTGAATATGTTGCATTGGGTGGGATAATTGATTTTAATTCGGCAGAGCATTGACCATGGTAATACCTGTAGAAGAGAGATAGTGAAGATACTCTTCTTCTATGATCTAGTGACTGTAGGGATGCAGTAAGGGTAGAATCACCTATCAGTCTAATTGCACGCCTCTGTATGGCTTCCAAGGAGGAGAGAGCGTCTTTCGACGCCCCTCGCCAAAGGTGGGAACAATATTCAAGACACGGCCGAATTTGGGCTTTATAGAGGATTAGGAGTTGTTGGGAGGAAAAGTAACGCTTCATTTTGAATAGGAAACCCAATTTCCTTGCGGTAGATTTAACCACAGAAGAGATGTGGTTGCTCCAGGAGAGATCAGATGTAACTGTCACTCCCAGAACAGAAAATGAATCTTTGAACTCGAATCTCCATTTTTCTGGACTCTATAACGTTTTCTTTAAGACTGCAAAATTTAATTCTGTAATTCCAACCAAAATTAGGTTAAACAGAGAGAAATGAGCTCATTTCTCTCTTATCCGACACTTGATGGTAATTAACGTTGTCTGAGCCCACGGGGCTTGGAGTAGTTGGTAGCGTGCCTACCTTCTATACCGAACGTCGACGGGTTCGGATCCCAGGCAGTCCGATAATTTTATTTAAGGCATTTGGATACTAAATGGCTTAAATAGAAATGCCTGGACCCCCAATAGATTTATTAAAACATACGAGTATCGTTAAAAGTCTTAAATGGCCTAAGTTGCCGAAAAGACTGTGTGAATGAGAAAAGAGTAAATGTTAAAAAAAAAAAACGTCTGATAAGCTTATTCACTGACTAAATGCATTGGTAATATTAATCAATTGTATTATTTACTCAAGACAACTCTAATATTAATGGTTAATATATGTCTATTTAAGACTTATGTACTCTTGGAAGGCTGATGATGGCACAGTAAATCTATGCCGAAACGTCCGGATTAAAGAGTTAATATTGTCCCTCACTGTACATCATAGGAGAGATCCTTATATTTTTCCATACTTATAAATTTTACTTGAATCTTGAATTCTAATATATCGGCGGAAACTAAATATATGTCGACACGAAAAATCTGGTGTAAGAAGCACAGAACACAACTTTCGATTACCGAAGGGTAAGAGAAAGTTGTGTGCTGTGCGCCAAACACACCAGATTTTTTGAATTCAGGGGACCTCAAAACGTGTATATCCATCAAAATATCGACATGAATCCAATACTTTCTCTCTATATTTTAGCATATAAAGAGGTAAGAGAAAGTAAAAAGTGGATTTTTTAAACAACTCTGCTCATCGGAAAAGGATGAAATTTTATAAAAACCCTCTAGTGCAATTAAATTTTAATCTTATGCAAAACCAAAACAGGAAAATCTTTAAAGTTCCGGTGGCTTTTTTTAAACCCATCTCTACTTGTCGCGAAATTTTATTTACTTTTCTTTTTTTTAAGATTAATTTCCTGCTCTCTTCTTTTCTATTTTTTTTTTTTTTTTTTCTAATCTTGTTACGATTACATCAGCTGCTCTATCCCATCTGTTTAGGCAATTCCAAAAAATAACAAGAAATTTCAATAAAATTTCGTCAAATAAATGAAAGATAAATAAGTTTAAATAGAACAATTGCAAAAACTTTATAAACAAAACAAGAAATTTTAATTGCCCCTCGCCCTTGGAGGCAGAAGTCTGATTACTTCACTGGATTGATTAAAACGAAATGAGCAAGTCTGATGCACTGACTAAGGGCCGCACAAAGGGAACGAACATTCTAGCAAGGAGGTCAGGGCACCTGCTAATGGTCCATCTCCCACCAAAGCAAATACATCAAAGACGATAATTAAAGACGCAGTTCAGAAGATCGGCAATAGTTTAGAACCTCTATTTTAAAATAATAATAAACATTCTTTATTGGAACGTCGACAAGGATCTACCCTGCCATCTTCAGTCTCCAAAGTTTTTAATGTTCAAATAAACAAAAGAGTTATCATCATATAGTAAAACAACTCATGCGTATTTAGTTAAATTGAATAGAACCAACAAGCGAAACTATAAAAAAGAATTTAGCTGTCGACGTTTTGATCGCCTTCGACGGTCTTCCTCGGGACTTTTAGTTTCATAATTCCAACGGAAAATTGCCCAAATACACACAATTAGATCGATACGAAAAACATTTTTTTTTAAACATTATTAGCCCTCGGGGCTTGGTGTAGGGGTTAGCGTGCTAACCCCGTAGCCAAAAAGTCGCCGGTTCGAACCTCAGGCAGTCCGATGATTTTATTTAAGCCATTTGGATACCAAATGGCTTAAAAAGAAATGCCTAGACCTCCAATATATATTATCTTATATATAACGAGTATCGTAAGTCCAAAATGGCCTAAGTTGCCGAAAAGACTGTGTGAATGTGTGTGTGAGTGTGAGTGTGAATGAGAAAAAAGTGTGTGTTAAAAAAAAAAAAAACATTAAATAAAGAATCTTACTTGGAGTCAAGTGCCAATTAAATAAATTTATTACAGATCGTGGTAATGGAAGTAATATTATGAATCTAATTAGTTCAACACTTTCAATTATGTTCAAATCACTAGCCGCGTCGCCCGGCCTCGGCTGGCTGGGTTCAAGTTAAGGTCGCAATAGATCTATTTTAATAAAATTTCTTAGTAAAAGAAATCATTTTTTCTGTACTTGTGATGACCAGGTGTGATGCTGGTAGAAATATCTACAAATTAGATTGATGTGAGAGGCGTCCATTATATCGCTCATTGGGAGCGAAGTGGTTACGCATGTTTTTCCCGAAAAGATGGCGTAGTGTGTCACAAAAAGTATGCCCAAAAAATCAAGTAATTCAAAAATATGCCAAGAGATGTCAGAATGGTAGTTAATAATATTTCATGCATTTGGTTGATTTTCATTGATCTTTTAACAATAAATGTTATTATATAGGTCTATTATGTATCTTTTATAAAAACATAAAATATATAAATATAGGCTAATACTATATCTGCTGTTAGACTAGCCTGCCATCTATTGCAAGAATGCTGAACTAATTTGACAGTTAATTTCAAATAAATCATCTAAGCTTATTTTAAAAATTTCTTAATTAATATGTGATTAATAATAACAATAAATTCATTTTTAAATTAAAAAAAAAATTAAAGATTATTGGGACAGATTGTTTTTTGTATTTGCTTGATAACAAAAAAATTAATTACGATAATTTTTTAATAAGTCATTAAAAAAATTATAGCTCCATGTCCCAATAATCTCTTATGAATTTAATTCATTAAAAAAAAATTCCTTATAATAGTCTAGTTTTTTTTTTAAAGTACGTTTAGACGTCGCTCCTGAACCCCCTTAACTGTGGTTTATTTGCAAAAATTGCAACGTTTCGGCCACTCATTCTGATGAATTCAATCAAATGAGATTGAGGGCAAAATGTGTAAATTATAGTGCAATGGCAGACGAAAGGATCAATCCTAATAACTCAATGCTCCAAATATAAAAGAACGAGGTCTCCCCTTTAAAATAAAATAATTTCTGCGGCTTATTAGAATCCTGAATCAAAAGAGTTTGACAACGATGTCTTAGATTATTAATAATAGAGAGATTTAAATGAAAGAAATGATGAATAGAGAAAATTAACATAAAATGAAATGCAATAAAAATGATTGAACGCTATTTATTATCTTGTCCTGAGATGAAGAATTTAATTTTTATTAAAATTCGCAATAAGCAATTATTCAATTGGCTGATGGGGGGATTTTTTTTTTTTTAGTTAGGGCCTATATATTGATAATATAGGAAAAAGAAACGAGGAAGATATGACAATTCAATTTCGGTAAATTTTCGCTTTCTCTCTCTCTCTCGCTTTTGGTTGCACTTTCAAACAAAATCCCAGCTGATGAGTCAAACGATATGAGTCACTCAGGTTCAGGAGCGGAGCTAATAAAAAAGGAGCAAGTGTAATCGGGACGGAAAGAAAGCAAACGAGTTAATTGATGATCGCAAATGCAGACCGATTCCTCGACAAGTCGATGAATAAACTTTCAATATAAAATCTGATAACTCAAGGGGCTTGCTTATTTAACTTTCACTTTTGTATTTTTAATCACATCTTATGATGCTAGAGGTCCAGGGTATGCATCTTACCTCAGGCGAAAAAAATATGGTCTGACTATCGAAAGTTGTATTCTGTGCTTGTCACACCAGATTTTTCGTGTCGTCATCTATTTATTTTCCGCCGATATATTAAGGTGCGTACACATCTGAGCTCTGCTCCGCTCGCGAGCACCATGTTCGTTGTTTTGAGATGCTCGCCGCGATCCATCTCTTTGGATCGAGGCAGGTTCGTCAAAATAAATAATTTCAACGAACATGGGACGAGCAACGAACACGAGCCACGAACTGCTCGCGAGCGGAGCAGAGCGCAGATGTGTACGCACCTTTACATTTGAATTCAAGATGTAAAATTTATAAGTATGGGAAAATATTTATATTTTGTTACCATGGCACCCATTTCTCCAATCTTTCCTTTGAAGTACAAGAGTAAAGTGTGCTTCAGAAGATTTCAATGGCAAAATGAGAATATACATTTTAAAGAGCACCTAAAAAATAATTGATTAATGAATTTTAAAACAAATCGTTCTAGCGAATTTTGAGAAAATCGAAAATAACTGAATAGTAGACCATTTCATTTGCTTCACAAATTCATTTGTTTAAATTAACATGTTTTTTAATGACGGCTGTATAGATTTTGTTTTTCAAAATTACCGAAAATTGTTTTTTTTTTTTTTCGTTGATTATTTCAAAAACTATTCAGTTCTTCAACTTTAGCCACCCCCGAGCATTTGATATTCCTCTGCCCACTTTTCACAAGGAAAAGAAAAACATTATTAAAAGAAATAGAGACTCATTTTCGGGACCCTCCAACCTTCTCAAAACTTCGAAGTTGCCCAAAAAAAGAAATAGTTCTTGCCCTTTATAAATATTAATACATAAAACACTCTAATATAGCCAAATAAACAGACATAGATCCCCCTGACCTCCCGTGATTGGAACAAGCTCCCTGCGTCTATCTTCCCCATAACCTACAATACTCAGACTTTCAAGTCTAACCTCAACAGGCATCTTCTCAGTTCCCGCAGTTGAGTTCCCCTTTTATGCTTCTCCTTTTGTTTTTATTTTCTTCCTGGCTGCATGTGACTATTGGTCATTATAGGTCTTCGGACCTTATGCACCCATTCCAAAAAAAAAAAAAAAAAAAAAAAAAAAAAATAGATCCAAAGATTTGTACAATATTATTTTGTAATTGTATTATGTTATTGTATGGTATTATGTTTTTCTAATGTGTTCTTATTCTATGTCTATCTATTATGTTCTTTTAAGATATTATTTATTCTAATGTGTTCTTTTATTATGTTTTTCTATCTTATTTTTGTATTATGTTTTTGTATCATGTTTTTGTTTTATAAAAAATTGTAATAAGGAATTGTATGGCCTTGAAGCCCAACAATGAAAAAAAAATTTTTCGAAAAAAATGTCAAAGAATAAAAACTTTTTAAAATAGAGTAATTTATCATAATATGACAAAAAAAATTGAAAATTTAAAAAGTTTTGAAAAAACTTTTTAGGTAAAGTACTACTTCCAGGAGACGTATTTACTCCAAAAGTTTATTGGACTCTGCAATTTTAGTGTAAGTATAGCCAAAATTTCATCCATCTGGCTGATTTGGTTTTTAAGCAACCGTGTCACACGCATACACACACAGACATAATTCCAAAAGAATATACAGGAAGTCATTCCCGATTTTTTTCCTTAAATATGGAGAAATAACCTGTATTAAAATGTATAATGTCAAGAAAATCCACAGTGCGCCCCTTTGAATTTTCTACTGTAAATTCTTTCCTACTTTTTAGAAGAATTTTTATTTGTCAGACTATTTTTACTTTCTCTTACTCTATTTATGTATATATAGAGAAAAAGTATTGGATTCATGTCAAAAATTCGGTGTCGAGATTTTTTATTTTAAATTCGTAAATATAGAAATAATGAAGCGGTAAAACGTGGATTTTCCTTAAAAATAATCAAAACTCCCCCAAGAAACAAATTCTTGTTGCGCGATTGCTACTTTATAATTTCAATTAGGAGTTATAACTGTTAATTTCTTCATTAACAAAACACCGATTTGAAAGCATATTGAGTTGAGGAAGAACTCGAAACGTCGACAATAAAATGAAACGTTTTTACTTTTTGTCTGATTTATCCCTTTTTGTCATCATCTAATGTTTTATTGCACTGGTTCCCAACCTGGGGCGACCGCCTCCTAAGTGGGGCGATTTGGGTTTTCAGGGGGCGATAAATAAGCTGGGGGCGATTGGGGGGCGATGAGTATTCAAAGGGAGAAAAAATTAGTTAGTTTACTCTAAAATTTAAAAAATATAAAAATCAAAGAGAAAAATCTCCTATTTACAGGATGGTCAGGGAGAGAAGAGGACAAAATATTATCATAAAAATAAAATAGCCTGAAGATAATTCCAATCTAGAATTGAAACGTCACTTTTAGCACAAATCTTAAATTTCAATTTAAAAAAATCATTTTCTTGAATTTTTTTTTCTCATGGGGCTCGGACCCTTTAAGCTCAAAATCAAGTTTGATCTTATTCACGACTCAGGATAGCTAAAAATGCAGATTTCAGTGGCTAATTTTCAAAAAAATTTTCCATACCCCCAGATTCCCCCGGAAATCCTCTGTCCGGATCTGGCCTCGATAAATTAAAACTTTGTAACTCTTTGTTTAGGAAATTTTGAAAAAATTTTATATAACTTTATTTAAATAAATATTGTAAGCTATGGTATAACTATTTCAAAAGTTGTGTCAAAAACTGTGTAAAAGGTTGTTGGCATGAAGGCCACAATAGCTTTTTACATACTAAAAAAAAACTTTTTTTTTTGGGGGGGGCGTATTACTAGGCAGCCTCGGGCCCCGCTCAAGTCTGTCTGCGGCCCTGTATATAGGCCTACGGTAATAAAATTGTTTAAAATAATAAAACTGCTTTATTATTTACACTTTACTTCAAATTAAAATTAGGCCTACAATGAAAATGTAAAGGGGGGCGATAGGGGTTAGTCAACCTCCAGAAAGGGGCGATGGGTCAAAAAAGGTTGGGAACCACTGTTTTATTGGATTTACAGTATATTTGTAAAATGTATTTCAAGTTAGAGACGAGAGCGTGTCTTTTTCTCTTTAGAGACTAGGCTTGTCATGTTTTTGAAGCAGACATTCCATCATACTTAATATTTCATCTCTTGAGACATATCCTCAAAATAAATGGACAAATTTTGTGATTGCATTTCTTCCCTGAGGTAAATAACAAAGATGAAAAAGCGCAATTGCAACAAGCGGAACCGATTTGTTTATTGTAAACGCTCTAAAAGACATAATAATTGATTATTGGCTTAAAACAACCGAAAGATTTTGCATTTTATTGGGACCAAGTGAATTCATAAAGCTCGGGATTGGTCACCCCGAGCAATCAGCGTGTTGAACGTTCTCTGATGGCCATCGGTACTTTGTATCAATATTTAAAAATTTATAAATAATATAAATAATATAATATAATATAATATATTTAATAAAGTTTAAACCCCTCCTATACGCAGATGATCTAAAATTCTTTAAAGAAGAGGAGACGATCATTTAGATTTGCAGAATAAACGGATTTACATGACATTTTAAGGAAAAAGAACAATTATATTTGTTCTTATTCATTAAATTCAGAACTACTTGCTAGAAGGACCTAGGAGTGCTTGCTGTTGGATGGAAAACTCGCATTTGCTACTCATATAAATAATAAGATAAACAAGGCCGTTAAAATTATGGACTTTGTTATCAGAAATTGTAAATGTTTTCTAGTGTCGGAATAATTGAAGACATTGTATTTTGCTCTGGTGAGATTCTGTCTCGATTATGCAGCTCTTACAGTAGCGTAGCCAGGATTTCTGTTTGGGGGGGCCCAAAATTTTTATTAACCCCCCCCCCTCCTTCTCCAAGAAACTTCAAGTGGAGAAATTTTTTTTAGATAATATAATAATTATAAATAAAAAACAAATAAAAAAAATTTTTTTTCTTGAAATAAAAAATAATTTTAATACAAAATTCGTAAATATTAGAGATTTTTTCAATTATTTATAAGTTTTTTGTTATTTTTTAGAATTTATGAGAGTTAATAAAATAATTATTAAAAAAAAAAAAAAATCATTAGGGATAGCAATAGGTATTTTTTTGTTTTGGAGAAGGCTTTGGGGGGGGGCCCGGCCCCCTGGGCCCCCCCTGAATACGCCACTGAGCTCTTATTTGGGACCCTTTGACAGGATCCCAGATTGATAGTGTAGACTCCGTCCAAAAGAAATTTCTTCGTTATCTGTTTTACAGATCCACCGGTTTCTACACTTACTCCATTCCATTCGTGATTTTTTGGAGCTCTTATAAATGGGATCTCGTGAAGACAGGAGGAGGAGTCTTGGGTTGAATCTTCAATGTTTTTAATGGCAGAATTGATTCCAGTGAATTGCTGGCAAAAATTGGATTATCCGTGCATGCTCATTATCGTAGGAGGAAATATCATGTGCAGACCTTTATTCGGGGTAAGATGCCCAATTTTCAAGAATTATTAGGGAAGCCAACCGGAGGGGGGTTTGATGTTTTTGGCTTAAATTTCGGCGAGTTCTGCCGTTTTCTTTAACCAATTAATTATATTGTATTTGTCTCATTTGTTGTTGTTTTGTTGTCTTTTTTCTCTCAAATTGTAATTGGGCATTCGCCTGTAATTTTGAGTACTTATAAATAAATAAATGGCCTCAGTAGCGGAAAAGGGTTGAATTGAATAGGGGCAAACTAGAAAAAAATATTAATCAAATTCAAAAATATTTATGGGAATAGGCCTCAAATTTTTTCTTTAATTTTCAATTTTATAAACAAAAATAAACCCCCCTCCCTGGCCGAGATAAGAATTGTAGTCTCTAGTAAAAACATTATATGCAAATTTAATCATTTATTTTTGTATGAACTGAAATTGCCTCTATCTAAGCAACATTAACAGTTTATCGTCCTGAAGATGGGATCGATGTGATTCCGAAACGTCGACGATAATTAAATAAAGTTTTTGATCACTTGCTGGCTGCCTAAATCTGCCTAATCCTAATAATTACCACTCAGCAATCGAATTTCTTCTACTTAAAAATTAAAACACTAGGTTATAAGTTTCAAAGATTTATTAAATAAAATTAACATTCCTAAAACATGAGAGTCGAAAAGCGAAATAAGCGTTAAAAATGTTAATAGCCTAACTCTTTAAAACATACGGCATAACCTACTTGTTTTAAAAGACAATGTGGAAGGAGGCCGCAATACAGATAGAAGATGAAATAAAATGTGACTTCCTTTCAACCCGAATTATTTTAATTTCCCTAGTCAACGTTTCTGGGACCAAACGTCTGCCATCTTCAGAACAAAGGTGTTAATAAATTCATTGATGTAGTAGATTTTAAGAGAGTGTCTACATTTAATCTTTTTTCTAGGGCATCTTAAGCAGAGTGGGCGCTAAGGCGCCACGCAACACACGACTTGACATTGTTGAGCACCTGTCATGAATCGTTAAAAAATAAAACGTTTTTAGAATTTGATCAAATAAAATTTATTATTTTAAAATCATCTCTTTATTCATTCGCATACGGATTTTTTTTTTTGTAAATTAATATGAATGCAACGTGCAAAAAAAATTTGATTTTTCCTTTCAAAGAAACTCTTGAATAAAAATAAAAATTCCTCTCTCCCCTCTCCCTCATAGATTTCCATGTATCGACTGTTAATTTATTCAAAGCAATTGGTCAGCAAGCAAATGGTTAAGAAATATCTACTATCCAGCCTTCACCTAGAATAAGAGCGTTCATTTTGAATGCAAATTTCACTTTATTTTAGGTGTCTATGGCTCTACGATTAAAACATTTTCAATTTGAAAAAACACAGATATCTCAACACAGCAGCGTCAAGATATTTGCTAGAATTAAGGCTCAAACAGACAGAACGCGAAATTCGCGACGCTCAGGCTACGCGCGCATTTCGCGGCGAAAGGCGTTTTTGCTAAGCCACACAGGAAGCGTAATCTGGGCTTACGATCCGGTATTGTGTATATGTTTCAACAACCTTTATTTAATGAATTTATAAATATTTTATAAATAAAGTATTATTTTACGAAAGAAATAGAATATCATTGCAAAATTAGATTTTATTTAAATCTTATTTTATTAATGATAACTTTGATTAAATATTTTTCGAGGCTTGTAAATTAGAACAAGATAATACTATTCAATTACCTCGATTCAGATTTTTACTAATCATAGATTGGCTGCCAACAACTTATTAAATATAGACTATAATATAACTTTAATATTATTTACTTTTATTTAGTTAGAGGCGAAAAAAACAAGTGTTTTTAACTCTATAAGTTTTTTTTATTTTATTACTCATCTTGATGATAGTTCGCCTGTTCGCGCGAAGGAGTTGTAAATTTGTACAACTCGAAAAAGCTGTCGCGCGAAAGAGAGCGTTTACGCCGCGTAAGTTCGCCCCCTGTGTGACGGGGATGATACAGTCTTGCCTTATACAACATTTCGCGCCCTTTCGCGGCGTTGAAAAAACGCCAAGCGACGCGAATTTCGCGTTCTGTCTGTTTGAGCCTTAAATCGTTGATGTTGAGTGACGTCGAGATGATAATCTCAAATATAGAAACAAGGCTATAAGGATAGTGGATAGCACCCAGAAAAAATCAAATCAGACAAAAACAAGATCAATTTTTATCAGATTTTCCTATATTTGATCGTCGACGTTTCGGACGCCAGTCGCCACCTTCCTCAGGATTGTTGATTGTCTTAAGGAAGGGGCGCGATTGGCGTCCGAAACGTCGACGATCAAATAAAGGAAAATCTGATAAAAATTGATCTTGTTTTTGTCTGATTCAAGGGCGGATCCAGAGGTGTTTCTTGGGGGGAGTAATCTGGTGTGACTGGTAGCACAGCACACAATTTTTTCTTAATTTCGGTTATTTAAAGGCGCATTTTTGTTTGCCAGAATATTAATACAAATCAAATTTTTAAGTATTAATTTTTAAAATTTTACATTAAAAATAAATGTTTTTTCGAAAAAAAAAGTTTTTTTTTTTTTTTTCAAATCTCGGGGGGGGGGAATTACCGCTTTACCCCCCCCCCCCAAGAGAAAGTTGTGTGCTGTGCCGCAGTCACACCAGATTTTTTATTTATGGTCTAATTAAACGATTTTGATAAAAAAATTTTTCTGGCTTAACATGCATTATTATAAACTTTAAATACTGGTAGCGACCCCTAAATTCGTTTTAAATACAGCCAAATTTTTTTCTAGAGCATTTTCCATGTGGGAGATTTGTTAAGGGGGGTAACTACCCCCCCCCCCGGGATTTAAAAAAATACTTTTTTTTTTCGAAAAAAAAATTTATTTTTAATGTAAAATTTTTAAAATTTATACTTAAAAAATTGTATATATATTCTGACAAACAAGTACAGAATGCGCCTTTAAATTACCGAAATTAAGAAAAAATAGTATGCTGTGCGACGAGTCACACCAGATTACCCCCCTCCCGAGAAACACTTCTAGATCCGCCCTTGAGTCCCGAAGATGGCTTTTGCCAATGCCGAAACATTAGCGGTTGAAAATATATTTTCAAAATCAATTTGTTTGATATAAGCTCATGGGTTTGCCAGGGAGATTAAGATTTTACTCTATGCTTTGCTGTTCAATCCTAAAAGATACAATGGAACGTTCAAGATTGATTGTTAATCAATTTTAATCTCCATAAACTATCAATCATCAACACCTTCCTTAAACAAAAAAAAAAAATAAAAAATAAAAAATTTCTAATCATATTTGTAAAAGAAAGAAAGAAAGTTAACTAACCTGACAATTTCTCCAATTCAAAAGAGTAAATAAAAACTTTAAAAAAAAGTCAATTAGGAATATCTTGAATAAGTTAAGCACTTAATACAAAATAAAAAAATGATTTTGAATATATTTAAAAATATTTTCACTTTTTATGTTAACATCTCTTATATAATCAAAAAAAAAATAAAAATAAAATATCAATCTCTTTTTGTTTTTAGAAAATGTTTCGCAATGGAAATATTCTAAACAGAGTCGGGTAGAATTGATTTTGAACTCCGATTCTATTCTAAAAGAAGTATATAGATGAGAATTTAGCGATGGAGGGGGACTCCCCTTCTAATGGTTCGGATCAGCCAGTACAGCACCCTCGACTTCGCTTAATTATTTAGACAACGTTTCTTTTTTCTCAAGTTGTTTGTTTTTGTGTTCTAAATTTGAATTTTTTCATTGATCTTTTAACAATAAATACTTTATAAATGTTATTATATATTATGTATCTTTTATAAAAGCATAAAAATATATAAATATAAGCCAGATATAGGCTAATACTATATCGGCTGTTAGACTAGCCTGCCATCTATTGCAAGAATGCTGAACTAATTTGACAGTTAGTTTTTAAATAAATCATCTAAGCTTATTTTAGAAATTTCTTAATTAATATGTGATTAATAATAACAATAAATTCATTTTTAAATTAAAAAAAAATTAAAGATTATTGGGACAGATTGTTTTTTTGTATTTGCTTGATAACAAAAAAATTAATTACGATAATTTTTTAATAAGTCATTAAACAAATTATAGCTCAATGTCCCAATAATCTCTTATGAATTTAATTCATTTAAAAAAAAACCGCATTGAAAACTTCCTTTATAATAGTCTAGTTTTTTTTAAGTACGTTTAGACATCGCTCCTGAACCCCCTTAAGACAGGGCCGATATCATCATCATTACTATAGGCCTATATAAAGCGCTAGCCACTGACTTCCTGTCCCTGTGTGTATGTGCCTGTTGGCGAGATTTACAGGAAGTGGGAGTCAGAGAGGTAAATTTAAAACTGTCATTCAAATAGAGCAATTGCTCGCCGAAGGCGGAGCTTCACCACTTAATTCAGTCATGTTTAGGAACGTTTTTTTTTTTGTTAACATTTTCTTGACGATCAAATAATTAATAATTAATGTAGAAATCAAAATAATATTCAAATATCCTTCCTTTTTAATTTTAATTAAGTAGAAATACGACGTACGTAATCCAATTTCTTTTCCTCTTAAATATAAAAAATCCTGATTTAGAAATATATAGCTTTTGAATCCAGGAGGAATGACATCAGTTATTTTACTTTCCCTTATCTCTATAGAGAGAAAGTATTCATGTTAAAAAATTAGATGACGAGATTTTGTAAAAAATACTTTTTGAGGCCTCAAATTTTATATTTAAGTTATATACTCCATTGAGTTGCAAAAATAAGCATCGACCTATCAATAAAATACATTTTGCTGATGTACTTTCAGTTTTTTCAAATTCATTTTCCGGCTCTTCCTTCCATAGAGCCAATGTTAAATACTCATATGGGGATTTGTATGTTAATTTAGATTAGGGCCCCCTTTGGAACTTTTTACTCATTTAAAATTTTTTTCCCAATTCTTATGAAATTTTCTATTTATTTACGATTCTCTATTGTGTATAAAATGTCCAAATATGAGATTAAAATTTTGAAAAATAACCATAGTTTATTTCAAGCAGTCAACATTTAAAATGCAAGTTTGAAACTAAGGTGCTATGGGAAACCATAGGCGTAGCCACGGGGGGTTTTGGGGGTTCAAACCCCCCATTTGAACAAGCCATGACCAGGTATTTAAGCTCTATAATACAAAAATACTTTTTCTCTCTATATATTTCATATAGGGTAAGAGAAAGTAAAATATAATAATTTTCTCTAGCTTAAAAAAAAAAAAAAAATATATGGGGAATGACGCTTCCCCCGAGACTTTCTCGTATATTCTTTGGAATTACGTCTGGGTGTGTGTGTGAACACGATTGCTTAAAAACCAAAGCAGCTAGATCGATGAAATTTGGTATATGCTCCTCACCACCTAAAATTGTAGATTTCTATCAACTTTTGGAGTAAATACGTCACTTGGAAATAGTACTTTACTTAAAAGTTTTTTCAAAAATTTTGAAATTTCAGTGTCTTTGTTATATTATGATAAAATACTCTATTTTAAAAAGTTTTATTCTTTGACATTTTTTCGAAAACTGAATAGTTTTTGAAATAATCAAAAGAAGAAATAGAAAATTTTCGTTAATTTTGATAAAAAATCAAAACAAAATCATACAGGTGTCATTAAAAAAAGGGGCAAAAAATATAAACAAATTCATTTGTTTCACAAATTCATTTGTTTATATTTACCCCTTTTTTTAATGACCTGTATGATTTTGTTTTGATTTTTCATCAAAATTAACGAAAATTTTCTATTTCTTCTTTGCATTATTTTTGCCTGATACGAGTTGATTGAAAAATTGCGGCACTTAATTAAGAAAGGGCGGGCCCGAGCCACCTCGAGGGGGTCCAGGGGGGGCGAAGGGAAGGGGTGGGGTAAGTGGCCAGTCATATATTTCATTAGACGCCTTATACTGCCCTATTAAGTCAGGGTGGGGGGGGGGAGAATAATCCTAACCCCCCCCCCATCAAAAATACCTGGCTACGCCTATGTGGGAAACTAAATATATCTCGACACAAAAAATCTGGTGTGACCAAAGCACGGTGCACACAACTTTCTCTTACCGAAGCGGTAAGAGAAAGTTGTGTGCTATGCGCCAGATTTTTACTTATGAAATGCAAGTGTACAAGTCAACTAAGGTGTTATGGGAAGATCTCGACACAAAAAAATCTACAGAAGGGTAAGAGAAAGTTGTGTGCTGTACGACATCACACCAGATTTTATTCATTATTCTAACAAAATGATAAATTTGAATTTTAATTTTAATTGCATAACGGTTCGGTTTTATTTATCATCCGGAAGCAGAACAATTCAGCAATATGCATGCATGTGCTACTCAAGGCGTAGCCAATCAATTAAAAAATTTAAAAAGATTGATTTCCATACATTTTGATTATTTCTTTTATATGAACATGATTAATAATAAAATGGCTGCCTTTCTACTTAGGAATATCAAATGGAATTTCAGCACGTTCTTTCTCTCATTTGTTGATTTAGTCGTTAATATTTTCAAGAGCGCAATTGAAGAGAGAGGGAAAAAGTTTAAAGGATTTAATCCCATGGTGCAATTGATGATTAGAAAAAAATCTCTTTATGATTTAAATAAACAAGTTTTCTATTTTACCTCTCCAATTATGTTAAAGATTTTGAGAAACAACATTTATACACTAAATGGCAGTGTACAAAGCAATATAAAATTTCCTGAGTCGAAATTTAAGAGCCTCCTATAGTAGGTCTTGGAGTTAAAAGTAGATCTATTGCATGTTAAATTAGGTTGAACGCCAGTTAAATTAGCCAACTTTGAACGCCAAAATGATACAAATTTCCATTTTTCCACTTTTGGGACCAAAATTGGATAGAAAGTTAGGACCTATTAGAAGTTGGTATGATCTCAGGGTTCAATATTGGAGCAAGGTCGGCTTACAGAGCTCTAAATGGGACCTATTTAGAGTCAGAGGGAAAAAATTTCGATTTACGTTATTATAACAAATCGAAGGGTATATCATTTTTCCAAATAACATCATCGAATGACACATTTTTTTCCTCTTTAATTTTTATTGAAAAGTGATTCGAGTTCGTTTTTTTTTTTTTTTAATTTTTCCCTAATGGAAAAATATACAACCACATAAACGACATGCAACAAGTAAGAAGAACGCCCTGGATAAAACACCTCGTCTGAAGTCACAAAACCAATTGGCATAATATACTCCGAGAGAGTAATTGTAATTTTTTGTAAATTATGAATAAATAAGTCTACACTTGGCGTCAAAAATAGTGGATCACTGTTTCCACTTAAAAAGACCTGTCCGAATCTATCTAAATAATATATACACTATAGTGTAATTTATATATTGAATATTCTATATAATTCTAAGTAAATTTAACACAAATCCATATAATTTTAATAAATAATTACAATTTAAATAAAACAAAGACAAAAATGTCGAAATGTTTTTATTAACGCCAAATTTCTAAAATTTTAAAATAATCTTTCCATTTAAGTTTTTCTCTGTCTATTTTATTGGAAATTTTTATAAAAACAAAATTTTGAATTAATATTAAACAAAACATATCGAGATTATGTTGATTTGCCCCACAAATTGAAAAACGACATTTTTGTCTTTGTTTTGTTTAAATTGTAATTATTATTATGATTCTATTTTAATGACACCCGCATGATTTTGTTTTTGATTTTTCTTTGCAAAATTAACGAAAAATGTCTTTTTCTTCTGTGATTATTTCAAAAACTATTCAGTTTTCAGAAAAATATCAAAGAATAAAAACTTTTGAAATTGAGTATTTTATCATAATATAACAAAGAAAATGAAAATTTCGAAATTTTTGAAAAAACTTATTAGATAAGTACTACTTCCAAGTGACGTATTTACTCCAAAAGTTGGAAAGAAATCTACAATTTTAGTGTGAGGAGCATATACCAAATTTCATCGATCTAGCTGCTTTTGTTTTTAAGCAATCGTGTTCACACACACACACACAGACGTAATTCCAAAAAGAATATACGAGAAAGTCTCTGGGGAAGTCATTCCCCATATTTTTTTTTTTTAAATTCATTTTAACGTCTTTTTTCGGGGTCGGGGAGGCCATTTGGAGCCCCACCCCGATCAATTGATTGGTATCCAATTCAAAAAACGAAATCACTTGTTTGAACTCAATTCGTTGAATTGCGATTACTAAACTTGTGTCATTAAGACGTTGTCAGTGATGTCCAGGACATGTAAGTAGAGAGCCAAGTGACCAATAGGCCGAGGTCTTCGCCTCTATTTATTACCAACTCTTGGGGTCATGGAAGAGTGCATCTTCCGACAGAGGACACCGCTGCTCAGCTCTTCTGCTTTATACACTTGTAATTACACTGTCAATTGGCCCCCACCCACTAGCGTTGCA
>JAKCPI010017886.1:0-20529 GCA_023213315.1 Euborellia annulipes | reverse complement strand
GTTCCATTTGAAATAAGGAAGTTATCCATGATTGAAATTTTCCAAATTGGCATAGCCATATCTCCCAAGACAAGAATAATTCCGGGTTACCCATCTGGCCTACATTAGTTCATTTCAAGGATAGTAAGATCCCAAAAGAACACTCCCCTAAGTTTTATGGTTCGGGCGATATTCAATTTTTTTCCAGACAGCAGTTTTTTCACTAAAGCCCGATTTGCGGCTAAACGGTTTGTTTTAGAATACATTGCATGACATAAACTCATACTAAAATTGGCCGCAGAATCCAAATATGCAATAATATACGGGGCGTTCCATTTAAAAAAACATAACTTTGATATGGACCACCCTGTATATGAGGTGCAATTGGAACAAAATATTTTTAATTTGTAGCTTTAAAGGCCCCACATTATGCACCATCGAGAAAATTTTAAAATGTCGCTTAATAAGCCCACAATCTTCCGTCCACGCACTATTGGCCCACCCGGTATATATAGAGAGAAAGTATTGGATTCATGTCAAAAATTCGATGTCGAGATTTTGATGGATATACACGTTTTGAGGTCCCCTTAATCCAAAAAAGTAGTTTTCGCGACATGATCTGTCTGTGTGTGTCTGTGAACAAAATATCTCAAGAACGAAAAGAGCTACAGTAGGAGATTGAAATTTTATATTTAAGTTAGGCACCCCTCCGGCACGTGACACGAAGCTTTTGAACAAAATCGGCCAAAGAGTACTAGTATTTTACTGATGTAGTTTTTTAGTTTTTTTTTTTTCGATTTTCTCAAAATTCGCTCCAACAATTTTGATTAAAAGTCAAAAATCAACTATTTTTTAGATGCTCTTTAAAATGTATTGTATATTCTAATTTTGCAATTGAAATCTTTTGAAGACCACTTTACTCTTGTTTGTTGTTTTTTTTTTTTTTTTTTTTTTAGTAAAGTACGAGACTGAAAAAAAAAACAACAATTTTTAGTAAGATGATGACTTAAAATTTTCGAATAAAATATCATTTTTCAACTTCTAAAGTTTCACGAGAAAGCTGAAAAAATTTTATAAAAAAGTTACGTAAAAAATAAACCAAATTTCAAGAAAAATTTTTTATAACAAAAAAAAAAAAAGTAATAGAAGCAATCGTCGGCACATCTTGAAATTAGGGGGATAATTGTAGAATTAATATAAGTTTTTTTTTAGTTAAAAAAAATGGTCGGATTAAAATTAGGGTTTTTTTAAAAAAACTGAAATATTTCATATATCCGGGCTTCTGAAATAATTTTTGTATTTTTTTCTGAAAACTACATTAAAAAACAAAATTTTTATAGCCTTGCGGGGTTCCGAAATCTCAATTTTAAAATAAGTTTAGTTATTTGAAAAAAAAAGCAGTTTTTTTACTTTCTCGTATAGAGAAAGTTATGTAATCGTAAAAAAAATTCGACTTTGAGATTTTGATGTTTCTCCACGTTTTAGACCTCCCTGAGTCCAAAAAAACCATTTTTGGCATTATGTCTGTGTGTGTGTGTGTGTGTGTGAACACGATTGCTTAAAAACCAAAGCAGCTAGATCGATGAAATTTGGTATATGCTCCCTTAAACTAAAATTGTAGATTTCTATCAACTTTTGGAGTAAATACGTCACTTGGAAGTAGTACTTTTTACTTAAAAAGTTTTTTCAAAAATTTTGAAATTTTCAATTTTTTTGTTATATTATAATAAAATACTCTATTTTAAAAAGTTTTTATTCTTTTGACATTTTTTTGAAAACTGAATAGTTTTTGAAATAATCACAGAAGAAATAGAAAATATTCGTTAATTTTGATAAAAAATCAAAACAAAATCATACAGGTGTCATTAAAAAAAGGGTATATATAAACAAATTAATTTGTTTCACAAATTTTCAGCGAAATCCGCGGGGGTCAGGAAAAAAATTTGTCGATTTGGGCATGGAATGACTCATATATAGCCTAGCTACCATTCTTTTCATTATACATTAAGGATTATCCAAGTACAAAAATACACATCTTGTAAAATACTTACAAGGGGACGGCCAAGTGAGTATATCACGGATTCGTTTGAAAAAAATTGAGGTGATACTTTGAGCCAAAAAAAAAATGTTCACGTGTTTCGGCGTTTTACTCCATAGAGCCCCGATTGGCAAAAAAAAAAATCAATAAATACTGAAATAATTTTTGCGCTTTCAAGCAGTTTCTGTTTGAAACATTACGTAACAGTCAGCTTTAGCTAGGCTGGTAGGCGTAGCCGACTGGTAAGTATGTGGTCCCGGGTTCGAACGACGGAGTAGGCAATTTTTTTTTTTTTTTTATCGGTTTTATGTTACCGTAACAAACAATATATTTAAAACTGTTTCATATTATTTTTTTTTTTTTTAGTAATTAAATTTTAAAATTTTTTTTCGAGTTTCATTAGTACAGACAGTACAGTGCTTCTCTCCTGAAATCCGAAAACAAATGTGCATGTAAAAAAATATCCTTTATAAACTGCACTAATTGTCGCCTTTTTATTTGTTTTGCGTGCTATCTATATTCGCTTGACTGTACCTAATTTTTTTTATCAAATATAAGCAAATACATTTTTTATTAATTTCATGTATTTATTTAATTAATGGATTATTTTATGCCTTCTTTATTTCTTCATATATTTAAATACTGTAATAAATGATATTTTCTTCATGCATTTATATTAAATGTTAATTTTAAGGTAATAAATAAACTCGAAAAACAATTTTAAAAAAATTTTAAAATTTAATTACCAAAAAAAAAATAATATGAAATAGTTTTAAATATATTGTTTGTTACGGTAACATAAAAAAAAAAAAAAAAATTGCCTACTCCCTCGATCGAACCCGGGACAACTTACTTTCCAGTCGGCTACGCTACTAGCCTAGCCACAGCTGACTGTTACGTAATGTTTCAAATAGAAACTACTTGAAAGCGCAAAAATTATTTCAGTATTTATTTATTTTTTTTGGCCAATCGGGGCTCTATGGAGTAAAACGCCGAAACACGTGAACATTTTTTTGGCTCAAAGTATCACCTCAATTTTTTTCAAACGAATCCGTGATATACTCACTTGGCCGTCCCCTTGTTAATTTAATTTTGTAAATTGATTTCACATAGTTGGGGACACAAGGCAGTTAGTTAAACGGCAAGAATGTTTTCTTAAAAAGTTATAAAAAAAAAATTAACGAAGTTAAAGTTTAATGAAGTATAAAGGACAAAAGTCTATTCTAAATTAATTTTAATGGGATATGAATCACATACGGTATTCATTCATAATAATACAATGAATGACACATTCTTCCTTTTTTTAATTCCTATGCACAATTTCTCTTGGTCAAAATACAAAAAAAAAAAAAATTGATTGGGTTTCCCTTTAACTTTGACGAATCAACGAACCGAGTTAATTTCCATAAGCAAGTTAGTTGGTTGGAGAAATAAATAAATAAATATATTATATAAACGTTTTAAAAAGGATATATAATTTGAGACTTGGGAAATTTTCTCTCTAATGATATCCTCTTAAAAGAAAAAAATAATTCACATCTATTATTCATTTAATCGGTAATTGAAATGAATGGCGTTGGACTCACTTTCTTATTAGAATAGAATTGAATACAAAATTTCTAATCAATCAATATTTAGAGTTATTATGAAATTAAAATAATTACACAGTGTAACCAATTTACAAAATGACTGCTGAAATACACTGCGCGTCCATGAAAACGCAACACTTTGTTTCCTCTTCAGAAATCCTCTTCTAATCTATCTTAATGATAGTCTACTCTAATTTATTAAACATTTAATATGAAATATCTTATACATTTCTAAGTAAAATTTAACACAAATCCATATCATTTTAATAAATAATTACAAAAATGTCGAAATTTTTTTATTAACGTCAAATTTCTAAAATTTTAAAATAATCTTTCCATTTCAGTTTTTCTTTGGCTATTTTAATGGAAATTCTTATGAAAACAAAATTTTGAATTAATATTAAACAAAAATATATTAAGGGCGGATACAAAGGGGGGGTAAAGGGGGTAATTACCCCTCCCCGAGATTTAAAAAAAAATATTTTTTTTTTTTGGAAGAAAATTTATTTTTAATGGAAAATTTTAAAAATTAATACTTAAAAATTTGATTTGTATTTATATTCTAGCAAACAAGTACAGAATGCCCGCCTTTAAATTACCGAAAATTAAGAAAAATTGTGTACTGTGCGACCAGTCACACCAGATTACCCCCCTCCCCCGAGAAACACCTCTGGATCCGCCCTTGAAACATATTCAGGTCTATTCTCTAAAAACAGACATCAAAAAATGGGTGTTAAATAGGAACCGACCGAATATTCGGTTTCGGTTACGGTTTCGGCCAAAAATCCTGGTTTCGGCCAGTTTCGGTTTCGGCCAAAAAGTAGCCGAAACCTGAGTCTGAAAAAAGATGGGATGAGACTCGCATGCAAAAAAAAAGGTCAAATGATTGCACTTGAGGGAGAAAATTTAGTCCCCCTTAAAAAAAAGGTAAAATAATTTTGACGGGAGGGGAAAAAAATTTCAAAAAAAAAAAAAAAAGTAAAATGATATGAATTTTTTTATAGAAATACAAGTTTCGGTTTCGGCCGAAACTGATTGATGCCGAATATTCGGTTTCGGTTTCGGCTGAAAATCTTGTTTCGGTCGGACCCTAGTGTTAAAAATAAAGTAATAACATCAACTATTGACTAATCCAAATTTTTACATAGACGTTAACATTTTATTTTTTAGCACCAGGTGTTGACGACTCATATGAAGATAGCTATGTTTTCTGCTTGTTCGTGTTTTTAGAGCCCTAGATAAAATCTCGTGCATGGGCATTACCAACTTGATTTGTTATTTTCAATATAGTAGGCCTATCTGATACACCAGCGTTAAAAAATGCTAGTCTCTAAACAAAGTTTTAACAGCGACATTAACATGCTGCTTTTATCTCAAAGCTGCCAAAACCATAACTTACTTTTTGGTGCATTAAATACGGCGTTAAAATATTAAAGGCACTCCCTAGACAGAACATTTTTTTAACACTATTGCAATGTGAATTCTTAGGCTTTAAAGTTTTTGTTTACAGAATAGCAATTTGAGACAAGGAAGTGTTGAAATGAATTAACACTCTTTAGAGATGTTAAAAGGTAACTTTTTAGCTTAGAGAATAGACCTGATTGAGATTATGTCGATTGAAAATCGACATTTTTGTCTTTGTTTTATTTAAATTGTAATTATTTATTAAAATGATATGGATTTGTGTTAAATTTAGTTAGAAATGTATAAGATATTTCATATTAAACGTTTATTAAATTAGAGTATCGTGAAGGTAGATTAGAATAGGTCTTCTTAAGAAGAAACAAAGTGTTACATTTTCATTGACGCGCAGTATAATTTTTTATTTTAAAGTTTCGGTTGCGGGTCTGAACTTCTTCAGGGCTTAAATTTGTCATTTGATCATTATAGAATAAATAATACTAATGTCCGGTTGCATCACTTCTAATTAACTAGCTATCCCTCGGGTAAACTTCGAGTTTTCCACATCTAGTTAAGCTAATCATATGATTAAATAAGAGGCCAGATAGTAGTTAACTAGCTAAGACCCAAAGTTCGGTATAAGGGGTGAAATTAGCAACACAAGCTTTAATTAATTATTTTAATTTTTAATTATTAAAGATGCCTTTATTAAGTTGCTAACTTCACGAAACACGTCTTATACCCCAGATAGCTAATTATATATGAAAAAAACTCAAAGGTTAAGCGTGTTCTTGTTTACTATATCGATGATTTGCTATCTGGAGGATAAGTTTGCTAGTTGACTAAAATTGAAGCAACCTGCCTTTATTCTTTAAAAAATGCAGAATTAGTAGCAACAAATTAATGATTAGTATATTAATTATCCAAGTTCTTTTTTTTACTGAGATTCTTGCAAGAGTAGTAGTAAAAATAAAAAAAAGTAAGTAACGCGATTATTTTATTCTTTTTCTAAAAAAATAAAAAGATTTATACCAAGATGAGAAAAAAAAAACCCTCTCCAGAGGATGTTTTATTTGCCCAAAGATTAAAAAAAAAAAAATGATTTATTTCCTCCTTTCCAATTGGTTAACTCTAAATAAACAGAAACAAAAAACGTAATTATTTATGTAGCTACCTGTACTTTTTTTTTTTTTAATAAAATTGACGTCATTCCCAGATGAACTCATTCACCTTGTTCTAATGAATTCCAAATATTTATTTTAAATTAAAAAATTTAAATAAATATCAATCAGAGACCAGCTGCACAACACTCCTGTGGTGTATCGATATATGAGCTGTGGCTCTGCTACAGGGGCGCTTCTTGAGAATATTAAATGCCAAGTGAGAGGAAATAATACAGAAGAGGAAGAATTAATTTTAAATCAACGCTGCCGTTTCGGTTCTGGTTGGAACAATCATCTGAGCCATGGGATTTATTAGATAGCACCTGTTTTGAGATATATATTCAGTAATTATTGAATTTTAACTTTAAAATAATCTATATATATATATATATAATTAGCTAATGTCCGTATATCTGTCTGTCACGCTCTGTTTAGGCAACTTCCCTTTGAAATTTTGAAATGAAATTTTATATGCATAAAGTGGACCTTCTCGGGATTACAGGAAAATTATTTCCATCCCGAAATTCCCATAACTTTTTGCGTTAATTTTTAAAGTTAAGATTTCTCCCATAGGAAATGTATAGAGAAATATTTATGTATTCTTTTCATTTGTGTATTCCATGAATGTAAACGAATCCTCAAGCAGGCACTGAATTGGAATGGAATAATAATAATTTTCTTTTCAAAATTAAGAAGAAAAGGCGAGGGTCCGCCGCAGGCGGGCCCGAGCCAGCTGAGGGGGTCCGGGGGGGGGGCGAAGCCCCTCCGGCTAGGCCCGAAGGCGGGTGTCGCGGCTAGTAAATCATAAAACTTATGACCTAGTATTGTTAAAATTCTCATAAATTGAATTGAATTAATTGATACCGTTCACAAGATATGGGGTATGGATTTCTTGGAAATTAAATTAAATTCTTTTATTAAGGACATGAATGCATCCATGCATTTAATTCAGGCCCGAGAAGAGAGAAAACAATTCGCACTTTGAATAAAAGCAAGTCTTGATTAATTTTTGTTTCTAAATATGATGCTCTACTTGATCGTTTACCATTTATAGAAAAAAATAAAAATAATAAATTTACAAATTAGAAGATTTATTAATCGATTAAAAAAGGTGAAAAGATTCGCTGAAGAGAAAGAAGAGTAGCCTATAGCTCTCTCTCTCTCTCTTTTATCTGCTCATTTAAAAAGTGAGATTTCTTGGAAGTTATAATTAGAAATTGATTCAATTTTCATGTCAAAAATAAAATTTCGCACTATTATATACTAGCTGTTTGGTGTGATGGATTTTATAGATAACCCCATTTAATTACCATGAATGCTGTGTAGTTGGAGACACGTCTCTCTCCCCTGTTAAGTACCGCTATCCATTCCTTATAAAAATATCAGCAGGTCGTCAGATTGACCTGAACGATCTCATTCAACAATCAAAGTAAAAAATAAGAATATTAATAAATTTATTTTGATATAATTCTGGATTTTCATGAATTTTTTGAGAATCTCCATTTTTCTGGACTCTATAACGTTTTCTTTAAGACTGCAAAATTTAATTCTGTAATTCCAACCAAAATTAGGTTAAACAGAGAGAAATGAGCTCATTTCTCTCTTATCCGACACTTGATGGTAATTAACGTTGTCTGAGCCCACGGGGCTTGGAGTAGTTGGTAGCGTGCCTACCTTCTATTCCGAACGTCGCGGGTTCGGATCCCAGGCAATCCGATAATTTTATTTAAGGCATTTGGATACCTAAATGGCTTAAATAGAAATGCCTGGACCCCAATAGATTTATTAAAACATACGAGTATCGTTAAAAGTCTTAAATGGCCTAAGTTGCCGAAAAGACTGTGTGAATGAGAAAAGAGTAAATGTTAAAAAAAAAAACGTCTGATAAGCTTATTCACTGACTAAATGCATTGGTAATATTAATCAATTGTATTATTTACTCAAGACAACTCTAATATTAATGGTTAATATATGTCTATTTAAGACTTATGTACTCTTGAAGGCTGATGATGGCACAGTAAATCTATGCCGAAACGTCCGGATTAAAGAGTTAATATTGTCCCTCACTGTACATCATAGGAGAGATCCTTATATTTTTCCATACTTATAAATTTTACTTGAATCTTGAATTCTAATATATCGGCGGACTCTAAATACATGTCGACACGAAAAATCTGGTGTAAGAAGCACAGAACACAACTTTCGATTACCGAAGGGTAAGAGAAAGTTGTGTGCTGTGCGACAATCACACCAGATTTTTTTTTCCATCCATCAAAATCTCGACATCGAATTTTTGACATGAATCCAATACTTTCTCTCTATATTTTAGCATATAAAGAGGTAAGAGAAAGTAAAAAGTGGATTTTTTAAAACAACTCTGCTCATCGGAAAAGGATGAAATTTTATAAAAACCCTCTAGTGCAATTAAATTTTTAATCTTATGCAAAACCAAAACAGGAAAATCTTTAAAGTTCCGGTGGCTTTTTTTTAAACCCATCTCTACTTGTCGCGAAATTTTATTTACTTTTCTTTTTTTTTTTAAGATTAATTTCCTGCTCTCTTCTTTTCTATTTTTTTTTTTTTTTTCTAATCTTGTTACGATTACATCAGCTGCTCTATCCCATCTGTTTAGGCAATTCCAAAAAATAACAAGAAATTTCAATAAAATTTCGTCAAATAAATGAAAGATAAATAAGTTTAAATAGAACAATTGCAAAAACTTTATAAACAAGACAAGAAATTTTAATTGCCCCTTGTACGCCCTTGGAGTCAGAAGTCTGATTACTTCACTGGGTTGATTAAAACGAAATGAACAAGTCCGATGCACTGACTAAGGGCCGCACAAAGGGAACGAACATTCTAGCAAGGAGGTCAGGGCACCTACTAAGGGTTCATCTCCCACCAAAGCAGATACATCAAAGGCGACAATTAAAGACACAGTTCAGAAGATCGGCAATAGTTTAGAACTTTTACTTAAAAATAATAATAAATATTCTTTATTGGAACGTCGCCAAGGTTCTACCCTGCCGTCTTCAGTCTCCAAAGTTTCTATTGTTCAAATAAACATATAGTAAAACAACTCATGTGTATTTAGTTAAATTGAAAACAAGCGAACCTATAAAAAAGAATTTAGGTGTCGACGTTTTGATCGCCTTCCATGGTCTTCCTCGGGACTTTTTAGTTTCATAATTCCAACGGGAAATTGCCCAAATACACACAATTAGATCGATACGACAAACATTTTTTAAACATTATTAAATAATGAATATTACTTACAGTCATGTGTCAATTAAATAAATTTATTACAGATCGTGGTAATGGAAGTATTATGAATCTAATTAGTTTAACACTTTCAATTAAGTTCAAATATGATTTTCAAATTACTAGCCGCGTCGCCTGCCCCTCTATTATTTAATAAAATTTCTTTAGCAAAAGAAATCATTTTTCTGTACTGATGACAACCAGGCGTGATGCCGGTCGAAATATCTACAAATTAAATTGATATGGAAGCGAGGTGAATAGCTGAATCGATATATAGAAGGATGAGTAAAAAGACCAAGCAGCTATTATTTTCTTTATTGGTATCAACCTCGGCGACGTTTCGGTCGACTATGCGACCATCTTCATGCCTAAGATTTAGTCAATAGTAACACATTGGCTAAACCCTAGGCATGAAGATGGTCGCATAGTCGACCGAAACGTCGCCGTGGGTTTGATACCAATAAAGAAATAATAATAGCTGCTTGGCCTTTTTTACTCATCCTTCTACATAATTAAATTGATTTGAGAAATGCCATTATATGCTGGTTTTATTTTCCGTTTCTTTTATATGCATATGAAAAATTCTAATCGTAAAAGAATTTGATTTTCGGTTTAACTGTGGTTTAAAAAAAATTTGTAAAAAAATTACGTTTTCGGCCACTCATTCTGTTGAATTCAATCAAATGAGATTGAGGGCAAAATGTGTAAATTATAGCTGCAATGGCAGGCGAAACGATCAATCCTAGTAACTCAATGCTCCAAATATAAAAGAACGAGGTCTCCCCTTTAAAATAAAATAATTTCTGCGGCCTATTAGAATCCTGAATCAAAAGAGTTTGACAACGATGTCTTAGATTATTAATAATAGAGAGATTTAAATGAAAGAAATGATGAATAGAGAAAATTAGCATAAATATGAAATGCAATAAAAATGATTGAACGCTATTTATTATCTTGTCCTGAGATGAAGAATTTAATTTTTATTAAAATTCGCAATAAGCAATTATTCAATTGGCTGATGGGGGGATTTTTTTTTTTTTTTAGTTAGGGCCTATATATTGATAATATAGGAAAAAGAAACGAGGAAGATATGACAATTCAATTTCGGTAAATTTTCGCTTTCTCCTCTCTCTCGCTTTTGGTTGCACTTTCAAACAAAATCCCAGCTGATGAGTCAAACGATATGAGTCAGTCAGGTTCAGGAGCGGAGCTAATAAAAAAGGAGCAAGTGTAATCGGGACGGAAAGAAAGCAAACGAGTTAATTGATGATCGCAAATGCAGACCGATTCCTCGACAAGTCGATGAATAAACTTTCAATATAAAATCTGATAACTCAAGGGGCTTGCTTATTTAACTTTCACTTTTGTATTTTTAATCACATCTTCTGATGCTAGAGGTCCAGGGTACGCATCTTACCTCAGGCGAAAAAAAATATGGTCTGACTATCGAAAGTTGTATTCTGTGCTTGTCACACCAGATTTTTCGTGTCGTCATCTATTTATTTTCCGCCGATATATTAGAGGTGCGTACACATCTGAGCTCTGCTCCGCTCGCGAGCACCATGTTCGTTGTTTTGAGATGCTCGCCGCGATCCATCTCTTTGGATCGAGGCAGGTTCGTCAAAATAAATAATTTCAACGAACATGGGACGAGCAACGAACACGAGCCACGAACTGCTCGCGAGCGGAGCAGAGCGCAGATGTGTACGCACCTTTACATTTGAATTCAAGATGTAAAATTTATAAGTATGGGAAAATATTTATATTTTGTTACCATGGCACCCATTTCTCCAATCTTTCCTTTGAAGTACAAGAGTAAAGTGTGCTTCAGAAGATTTCAATGGCAAAATGAGAATATACATTTTAAAGAGCACCTAAAAAATAATTGATTAATGAATTTTAAAACAAATCGTTCTAGCGAATTTTGAGAAAATCGAAAACTAACTGAATAGTAGACCATTTCATTTGCTTCACAAATTCATTTGTTTAAATTAACATGTTTTTTAATGACGGCTGTATAGATTTTGTTTTTCAAAATTACCGAAGATTGTTTTTTTTTTTTTTTTTTCGTTGATTATTTCAAAAACTATTCAGTTCTTCAACTTTAGCCACCCCCGAGCATTTCCTGCCCACTTTTCACAAGGAATAGAAAAACATTATTAAAAGAAATAGAGCCTCATTTTCGGGACCCTCCAACCTTCTCAAAACTTCTAAGTAGCCCAAAAAAAGAAATAGTTCTTGCCCTTATAAATACATAAAACACTCTAATATAGCCAATATAAACAGACATAGATCCAATTTACCTCCCCCCCCCAAGCCTCCCCCCCCAAGATTTGTACAATATTATTTTGTAATTGTATTATGTTATTGTATGGTATTATGTTTTTCTAATGTGTTCTTATACTATGTCTATCTATTATGTTCTTTTAAGATATTATTTATTCTAATGTGTTCTTTTATTATGTTTTTCTATCTTATTTTTGTATTATGTTTTTGTATCATGTTTTTGTTTTATAAAAAATTGTAATAAGGAATTGTATGGCCTTGAAGCCCAACAATGAAAAAAAAAAATTTTTCGAAAAAAATGTCAAAGAATAAAAACTTTTTAAAATAGAGTAATTTATCATAATATGACAAAAAAAATTGAAAATTTAAAAAGTTTTGAAAAAACTTTTTAGGTAAAGTACTACTTCCAGGAGACCTATTTACTCCAAAAGTTTATTGGACTCTGCAATTTTAGTGTAAGTATAGCCAAAATTTCATCCATCTGGCTGATTTGGTTTTTAAGCAACCGTGTCACACGCATACACACACAGACATAATTCCAAAAGAATATACAGGAAGTCATTCCCGATTTTTTTTCCTTAAATATGGAGAAATAACCTGTATTAAAATGTTTAATGTCAAGAAAATCCACAGTGCGCCCCTTTGAATTTACTACTGTAAATTCTTTCCTACTTTTTAGAAGAATTTTTATTTGTCAGACTATTTTTACTTTCTCTTACTCTATTTATGTATATATAGAGAAAAAGTATTGGATTCATGTCAAAAATTCGGTGTCGAGATTTTTTATTTTAAATTCGTAAATATAGAAATAATGAAGCGGTAAAACGTGGATTTTCCTTAAAAATAATCAAAACTCCCCCAAGAAACAAATTCTCGTTGCGCGATTGCTACTTTATAATTTCAATTAGGAGTTATAACTGTTAATTTCTTCATTAACAAAACACCGATTTGAAAGCATATTGAGTTGAGGAAGAACTCGAAACGTCGACAGTAAAATGAAACGTTTTTACTTTTTGTCTGATTTATCCCTTTTTGTCATCATCCAATGTTTAATACTGAATATATTTGTAAAATTAGAGACGAGAGCGTGTCTTTTCTCTTTAGAGACGAGGCTTGTCATGTTTTTGAAGCAGACATTCCATCATACTTAATATTTCATCTCTTGAGACATATCCTCAAAATAAATGGACAAATTTTGTGATTGCATTTCTTCCCTGAGGTAAATAACTAAAAAGATGAAAAAGCGCAATTGCAACAAGCGGAACCGATTTGTTTATTTTAAACGCTCTAAAAGACATAATAATTGATTATTGGCTTAAAACAACCGAAAGATTTTGCATTTTATTGGGACCAAGTGAATTCATAAAGCTCGAGATTGGTCACCCCGAGCAATTAGCGTGTTGAAAGTCCCCTGGTGGCCATCGGTACTATGTATCAATATTTAAAAATTTATTTAATAAAGTTTAAACCCCTCCTATACGCAGATGATCTAAAATTCTTTAAGGAAATCGGCCGGAGACGATCATTTAGATTTGCAGAATAAACGGATTTACATGACATTTTAAGGAAAAAGAACAATTATATTTGTTCTTATTCATTAAATTCAGAACTACTTGCTAGAAGGACCTAGGAGTGCTGTTGGATGGAAAACTCGCATTTGCTACTCATATAAATAATACGATAAACAAGGCCGTTAAAATTATGGGCTTTGTTATCAGAAATTGTAAATGTTTTCTAGTGTCGGAATAATTGAAGACATTGTATTTTGCTCTGGTGAGATCCCGTCTCGAGTATGCAGCTCTTATCTGGGACCCTTTGACAGGATCCCAGATTGATAGTGTAGACTCCGTCCAAAAGAAATTTCTTCGTTATCTGTTTTACAGATCCACCGGGTTCTACACTTACTCCATTCCATATCGTGATCTTTTGGAGCTGTTATAAATGGGATCTCGTGAAGACAGGAGGAGGAGTCTTGGGTTGAATCTTCAATGTTTTTAATGGCAGAATTGATTCCAGTGAATTGCTGGCAAAAATTGGATTATCCGTGCATGCTCATTATCGTAGGAGGAAATATCATGTGCAGACCTTTATTCGGGGTAAGATGCCCAATTTTCAGGAATTATTAGGGAAGCCAACCGGAGGGGGTTTGATGTTTTTGGTTTAAATTTCGGCGAGTTCTGCCGTTTTCTTTAACCAATTAATTATATTGTATTTGTCTCATTTGTTGTTGTTTTGTTGTCTTTTTTTCTCTCAAATTGTAATTGGGCATTCGCCTGTAATTTTGAGTACTTATAAATAAATAAATGGCCTCAGTAGCGGAAAAGGGTTGAATTGAATAGGGGACAAACTAGAAAAAAATATTAATCAAATTCAAAAATATTTATGGGAATAGGCCTCAAATTTTTTCTTTAATTTTCAATTTTATAAACAAAAATAACCCCCCCCCTCCCTGGCCGAGATAAGAATTGTAGTCTCTAGTAAAAACATTATATGCAAATTTAATCATTTATTTTTGTATGAACTGAAATTGCCTCTATCTAAGCAACATTAACAGTTTATCGTCCTGAAGATGGGATCGATGTGATTCCGAAACGTCAACGATAATTAAATAAAGTTTTTTGATCACTTGCTGGCTGCCTAAATCTGTCTAATACTAATAATTACCACTCAGCAATCGAATTTCTTTTACTTAAAAATTAAAACACTAGGTTATAAGTTTCAAAGATTTATTAAATAAAATTAACATTCCTAAAACATGAGAGTCGAAAAGCGAAATAAGCGTTAAAAATGTTAATGGCCTAACTATTTAAAACATACGGCATAACCTTCTTGTTTTAAAAGACAATGTGGAAGAAGGTCGCAATACAGATAGAAGATTAAATAAAATGTGACTTCCTTTCAACCCGAATTATTTTAATTTCCCTAGTCAACGTTTCTGGGACCAAACGTCTGCCATCTTCAGAACAAAGGTGTTAATCCATTGATGTAGTAGATTTTAAGAGAGTGTCTACATTTAATCTTTTTTCTAGGGCATCTCAAGCAGAGTGGGCGCTAAGGCGCCACGCAACACACGACTTGACATTGTTGAGCACCTGTCATGAATCGTTAAAAAATAAAAATAAAACGTTTTTAGAATTTGATCAAATAAAATTTATTATTTTAAAATCATCTCTTTATTCATTCGCATTCGGATTTTTTTTTTTTTTTTTTTGTAAATTAATATGAATGCAACGTGCAAAAAAAATTTGATTTTTCCTTTCAAAGAAACTCTTGAATAAAAAAATTCCTCTGTCCCCTCTCTCTCATAGATTTCCATGTATCGACTGTTAATTTATTCAAAGCAATTGGTCAGCAAGCAAATGATTAAGAAATATCTACTATCCAGCCTTCACCTAGAATAAGAGCGTTCATTTTGAATGCAAATTTCACTTTATTTTAGGTGTCTATGGCTCTACGATTGAAACATTTTCAATTTGAAAAAATACAGATATCTCAACACAGCAGTGTCAAGATATTTGCTAGAATAAATCGTCGATGTAGAGTGAGGTAGAGATGATAATCTCAAATGTAGAAAGAAGGCTATAAGGATAGTGGATAGCAGCCAGAAAAAATCAAATCAGACAAAAAATAGATTAATTTTTATCAGATTTTCATTTATATGATCGTCGACGTTTCGGTCGCCAGTTCCTCAGGATTGTTGATTGTCCTAAGGAGGGGCGCGACTGGCGTCCGAAACTTCGACGATCAAATAAAGGAAAATCTGATAAAAATTGATCTTGTTTTGTCTGATTCAAGGGCGGATTCAGAGGTGATTCTCGGGGGGGGTAATCTGGTGTGACTGGTCGCACAGCACACAATTTTTTCTTAATTTCGGTAATTTAAAGGCGCATTTTGGTTTGCCAGAATATTAATACAAATCAAATTTTTAAGTATTAATTTTTAAAATTTTACATTAAAAATAAATTCTTTTTCGAAAAAAAAAGTATTTTTTTTCAAATCTCGGGGGGGGAATTACTGCTTTACCCCCCCCCCCCCCCCCCGCAAGAGAAAGTTGTGTGCTGTGCGACAGACACACCAGATTTTTTATTTATGGTCTAATTAAACGATTTTGATAAAAAAAATTTTTCTGGCTTAACATGCATTATTATAAACTTTAAATACTGGTAGCGACCCCTAAATTCGTTTTAAATACAGCCAAATTTTTTTTCTAGAGCATTTTCCATGTGGGAGATTTGTTAAGGAGGGTAACTACCCCCCCCCGGGATTTAAAAAAATACTTTTTTCGAAAAAAACTTTATTTTTAATGTAAAATTTTTAAAATTTATACTTAAAAAATTGTATATATATTCTGACAAACAAGTACAGAATGCGCCTTTAAATTACCGAAATTAAGAAAAAATAGTATGCTGTGCGACGAGTCACACCAGATAACCCCCCCCTCCCGAGAAACACTTCTAGATCCGCCCTTGAGTCCCGAAGATGGCTTTTGCCAATGCCGAAACATTAGCGGTTGAAAATATATTTTCAAAATCAATTTGTTTGATATAAGCTCATGGGTTTACCAGGGAGATTAAGATTTTTCTCTGTTTTTGCTGTTCAATCCTAAAAGATACAATAGAAGGTTCAAGATTGATTGTTAATCAATTTAATCTCCATAACCTATCAATCATCAACACCTTCCTTAAACAAAAAAAAAAATAAAAAAATAAAAAATTTCTAATCATATTTGTAAAAGAAAGAAAGAAAGTTAACTAACCTGACAATTTCTCCAATTCAAAAGAGTAAATAAAAACTTAAAAAAAAAAAGTCAATTAGGAATATCTTGAATAAGTTAAGCACTTAATACAAAATAAAAAAATGATTTTGAATATATTTAAAAATATTTTCACTTTTTATGTTAACATCTCTTATATAACCAAAAAAAAAAAAAATAAAAATAAAATATCAATCTCTTTTTGTCTTTAGAAAATGTTTCGCAATGGAAATATTCTAAACAGGGTCGGGTATAATTGATTTTGGACTCCGATTCTATTCTAAAAGAAGTATATAGATGAGAATTTAGCTATGGAGAAGCCAAGGGGGCTCCCCTTCAATTGGTTCGGATCCGCCAGTACAGCACCCTCGACTTCCCTTAATTATTTAGACAACGTTTCTTTTTTTTCTCAAGTTGTTTGTTTTTGTGTTCTGAATTTAAATTGTGATTGGACCTAGCCACCGAGGGCTGGGGCCTTTAAGGGTGCTCGGGAGCAAAGGTGTTACGCATGTTTTTCCCGATAAGAGGGCGTTGTGTGTCATAAAAAGTATGCCCAAATATCAAGTAATTCAATCATTTGCCAAGAGATGTCAGAATGGTAGCTAATAATATTTAATGCATTTGGTTGATTTTCATTGATCTTGTAACAATAAATACTTTATAAATGTTATTATATATTATGTATCTTTTATAAAAGCATAAAAATATATAAATATATGCTAATACTATATCATCTGTTAGACTAGCCTGCCATCTATTGCAAGAATGCTGAACTAATTTGATAGTTGATTTTTAAATAAATCATCTAAGCTAATTTTAAAAAATTTCTTAATCAATATGTGATTAATAATAACAATAAATTCATTTATAAATTTAAAAAAATTAAAGTTATTGGGACAGATTGTTTTTTTGTATTTGCTTGAGAACAAAAAAATTAATTACGATAATTTTTTAATAAGTCATTAAAAAAATTATAACTCGATGTCCCAATAATCTCTTATGAATTTAATTCATTTAAAAAAAACTGCATTGAAAACTTCCTTATAATAATAGTCTAGTTTTTTTTTTAAGTACGTTTAGACATCGCTCCTGAACCCCCTTAAGACAGGGCCGATATCATCATCATTACTATAGGCCTATATAAAGCGCTAGCCACTGACTTCCTGTCCCTGTGTGTATGTGCCTGTTGGCGAGATTTACAGGAAGTGGAGTCAGAGAGGTAAATTTAAAACTGTCATTCAAATAGTGCAATTGCTCGCCGAAGGCGGGCTTCACCACTTGATTCAGTCTTGTTTAGGAACGTTTTTTTTGTTAACATTTTCTTGACGATCAAATAATTAATAATTAATGTAGAAATCAAAATAATATTCAAATATCCTTCCTTTTTAATTTTAATTAAGTAGAAATACGACGTACGTAATCCAATTTCTTTTCCTCTTAAATATAAAAAATCCTGATTTAGAAATATATAGCTTTTGAATCCAGGAGGAATGACATCAGCTATTTTACTTTCCCTTATCTCTATAGAGAGAAAGTATTCATGTTAAAAAATTAGATGACGAGATTTTGTAAAAAATACTTTTTGAGGCCTCAAATTTTATATTTAAGTTATATACTCCATTGAGTTGCAAAAATAAGCATCGACCTAACAATAAAATACATTTTGCTGATGTACTTTCAGTTTTTTCAAATTCATTTTCCGGCTCTTCCTTCCATAGAGCCAATGTTAAATACTCATATGGGGATTTGTATGTTAATTTAGATTAGGCCCCCTTTGGAACTTTTTACTCATTTAAAATTTTTTTTCCCAATTCTTATGAAATTTTCTATTTATTTACGATTCTCTATTGTGTATAAAATGTCCAAATATGAGATTAAAATTTTGAAAAATAAACATAGTTTATTTCAAGCAGTCAACATTTAAAATGCAAGTTTGAAACTAAGGTGCTATCGGAAACCATAGGCGTAGCCACGGGGGGGGTTTTGGGGGTTCAAACCCCCCCCCATTGGACCCAAGCCATGACCAGGTATTTAAGCTCTATAATACAAAATACTTTTTCTTCTCTATATATTTCATATATAGGGTAAGAGAAAGTAAAATATAATAATTTTCTCTAGCTTAAAAAAAAAAAAAAATATATGGGGAATGACTTCCCCGAGACTTTCTCGTATATTCTTTTGGAATTACGTCTGGGTGTCTGTGTGAACACGATTGCTTAAAAACCAAAGCAGCTAGATCGATGAAATTTGGTATATGCTCCTTACACTAAAATTGTAGATTTCTATCAACTCTTTGGAGTAAATACGTCACTTGGAAATAGTACTTTACTTAAAAAGTTTTTTCAAAAATTTTTGAAATTTTTTTGTTATATTATGATAAAATACTCTATTTTAAAAAAGGTTTTATTCTTTGACATTTTTTCGAAAACTGAATAGTTTTTAAAAATAGTCAAACGCAGAAATCAGAAAAATTTCGTTAATTTTGATAAAAAATCAAAACAAAATCATACAGGTGTCATTAAAAAAGGGCAAATATAAACAAATTCATTTGTTTCACAAATTCATTTGTTTATATTTACCCTTTTTTTAATGACACCTGTATGATTTTGTTTTGATTTTTTATCAAAATTAACGCGAAAATTTTCTATATCTTCTTTGCATTATTTTTGCCTGATACGAGTTGGATTGAAAAATTGCGGCACCTAATTAAGAAAGGGCGGGCCCGAGACCACCTCGAGGGGGGTCCAGGGGGGGCGAAGGGAAGGTGGGGTAAGTGGCCAGTCATATATTTCATTAGACGCCTTATACTGCCCTATTAGTCGGGGTGGGGGGGGGGAGAAATACTCTAAACCCCCCATCAAAAATACCCGGCTACGCCTATGTGGGAAACTAAATATATCTCGACACAAAAAATCTGGTGTGACCATCACGGTGCACAACTTTCTCTTACCGAAGGGTAAGAGAAAGTTGTGTGCATGCGCCAGATTTTTACTTATGAAATGCAAGTGTACAAGTCAACTAAGGTGTTATGGGAAGATCTCGACACAAAAAATCTACAGAAGGGTAAGAGAAAGTTGTGTGCTGTACGACATCACACCAGATTTTTTGAATTCATTATTCTAACAAAATGATAAATTTGAATTTTAATTTTAATTGCATAACGGTTCGGTTTTATTTATCATCCGGAAGCAGAACAATTCAGCAACATGCATGCATGTGCTACTTAAAGAGAAACGTAGCCAATCAATTAAAAAATTTAATAAGATTGATTTCCATACATTTTGATTATTTCTTTTATATGAACATGATTAATAATAAAATGGCTGCCTTTCTACTTAGGAATATCAAATGGAATTTCAGCACGTTCTTTCTCTCATTTGTTGATTTAGTCGTTAATATTTTCAAGAGCGCAATTGAAGAGAGAGGGAAAAAGTTAAAGGATTTAATCCCATGGTGCAATTGATGATTAGAAAAAAATCTCTTTATGATTTAAATAAACAAGTTTTCTATTTTACCTCTCTCAATTATGTTAAAGATTTTGAGAAACAACATTTATACACTAAATGGCAGTGTACAAAGCAATATAAAATTTCCTGAGTCGAAATTTAAGAGCCTCCTATAGTAGGTCTTGGAGTTAAAAGTAGATCTATTGCATGTTAAATTAGGTCCAACTTTGAACGCCAAAATGATACAAATTTCCATTTTCCACTTTTGGAACCAAAATTGGATAGAAATTAGAACCTATTAGAAGATGGTATGATCTCAGGGTTCAATATTGGAGCAAGGTCGGCTTACAGAGCTCTAAATGGGACCTATTTAGAGTCAGAGGGAGAAATTTCGAGTTACGTTATTATAACAAATCGAAGGGTATATCATTTTTCCAAATAACTCATCGAATGACACTCTTATTTTTTTCCTCTTTAATTTTTATTGAAAAGTGATTCGAGTTCGTCTTTTTTTTTTTTTTTTTTTTTTTTTTAATTTTTCCCCTAATGGAAAAATATACAACCACATAAAACGACATGCAACAAGTAAGAAGAACGCCCTGGATAAAACACC